>VDFB02364410.1:0-27490 GCA_007258455.2 Sequoia sempervirens
TAAGAAGATATAAGTTGGTTGTAATGTAATTTAGAGTGGAAATTAAATGATTCTTATTAGAAAACATGGTTGGATTTGGAATATTATGTAATGAAAAGTATGAGATTATTTATTATTACAGTGTTATGTGTAATTGTATCTTTTAGGTTGTGGGTATCTTTCTCTAAATCCAAATAAAAACTCTATCTTAATAATAGTGTGAATAGTGAGGTTTTGGCCAAAAACATGATAAAAATATGGCAATTGTAAAATCAAGAGACTCTTAACTTCATTAAGAAATACCATGAACATTATAAATTATGTTAATTCATAATGTGCCAATTAAACAACTAATGTATTCATGTCTACATGAGACCTATTTTAGATGCTATAGAAATGCATTGAGTGCCAATATATTGTGTTTATTTCTTGCTTGTTTGCAAGTTAATTTGTATAGAAACTAATATTTTGTGGTTCTTTTGTGTCAAGAAGACCCTTGTAAATTAGTGATGGTCAAATGTTGAAAAGTGTAATGATGATTGTTAATTATGTATGTAACACTTTATTAATTATAAGGGAGTGGATAAGGATATTATTATTACTATTATATATATATATATATATATATAATTCCTTAATAGATGTAGAGATACCAACTATCTTGTGTATGATTCAAGTATTGCTCATGGGTAAGTGCACAAAGATGAGGGGCCAAAAAGTGGCCACTTTAGTTTTTCAACCTGAAATAGCAAAAATGTGAGCACGTTATAGTAAAACACGCTCACATTATGGGTTGGTATTGACTAAGCCTAGGCTCGGTCATTACCAAGCTAAAACACGAGCACGTTATAATGCAAGCATGTTATGGTTTGAATTTCAAAAAACATGCATTTTTTGAATTCAAAAAAACATTGCCAAAAATGTGAGCGCACTTTGTGAATAGAGAGATGAAGAAAGTGAGAGAGGCGAAGAGTGAATGGTGAGATAGAGAGATAGAGAAAGTGAGAGACGAAGAGAGAATGGTGAGATAGAGAGGATAGAGTGAGAGAGAAAGAGGAGGAGAGAGGGAGGGACTGAGAGAGAGTGAGAGAGAACTAGACAAAGAGAGTAGAGAGGGAAAGAGGTAGGGAGGGAGACATAGGTGAGATAGAGATAGGCAAAGAGAGATAGATATAAAGAGGGAGAGAGGGAGAGGGAGAGGGAGAGAAGTAGAGGATGGAAGAGGTAGAGAGGGTGAGAGAGTAGGAGCAAGGTCTAAGCATATAGGAATATGGGAGAGAGAAAGTGAGAATGTGGAGTAACTTGCTTTAATTCTAAGAATTTGACCTCCTGATTACTAAAATTTGACATGTTGATTACTAAAATTTGACTATGTTTGAAAAATTATAAGATCTTCCAAAAAAATAGAATTTGCATTTTAACTCTTACAGATTTGAAACCACTCTCAAACATCCTAAAACTATATACATGAAATATAACTTAAAGTATAAGAAAGTAAATGTCCATATGTATAAAGAGAAAAAAGAAGAAAGATGAAAAAAAGAGTAGAAACTTTTTTAATGCAGACCAAAATGTGAGCACGTTATAACACACTCACATTTTGGAAATGCTTTTTGGTGCTTTTTGGTAATGCATTTTGGTGCATTTTTTGAAATTCATTGACAAGGAACAAATTTCAATACAAAATACAATGTGAGTGTGTTATAACGTGCTTTCATTATGTCTTGCTTTAGGAATCCCCAAGCCTTATGCTTGGATTTTCTTTGGATTTCCAACCAAAAGGCTTGGAGTTCCTTTCCAACATCCAAAGACGTGCTTTTACATATTCTACAGGATTTCACATAATCTCATTCATGCTAACCGTTACGTTTGCACATGTTTCAAGGTCTGAACAAATGTGGTACTGGGCAATGTGGCTCTCTTAACTATTTGTAGTGTGATTTTTTCACATTTTGATGATATTAAGGCTCTCTTTAATTTCTTTTGTTTGTATGTGTTTGTTTTTGTCAAAACCTAGACATTATTATTTTGCTTCATTTTAATTGTTGAAATTTCAAATAAATTGTAACATTTTTATACACTAAACCCCATTCTACACATATTCAAAAAAAAAATGATTTTCAATTAGTTTTCAAAAATTATAGGAGTAGCATGGCCAAAATTCTATTTTTTAGAATGTGTCCACTATGAAAATTAGTAAAAAATCAAATATTCATTAAAAAATTATCAAAAAAATTGAGCATAAACTACATGTTGGTAGCTAATTTCTCACTGAAGCGATTTTAAAAATACCAAAAAAAATAACCTTTTGAGGGAGCCACAAAAGATGCTATGTTATGTTTTTTTGACAAAAACAACACCAACTTCTATGGATCCCTTTTTTGAACCACTAAAACTCTATTATTTTTAAAAAAAATAGTAGTTTAGAAAGTAGACTCAAAGCACTACGAACATTGTTTTTGTTACATCTTAAAATTTTGAGTGTAACTATCCTCAATTTCTCATCCAAGGTTAGTATTTCTTGATTTCATAAAAGAAGTGGCCACTTAAGACCCCTTTTTGGCCCCCCATCTTTTTGCACTTACCCTCATGCTTTAAGAAAATTTGTAACTATTATGTTAGGTGTTTCAAAGTTTACATAATGTTGTATGACCTTATTGAGGTATGGCCAATTCTAGTGGAGATTGATGTCATAAATTAATAGGATCATGATGCTTTATCATATTAGTAGAATAACATTGGATTCATATTGGGGCTTCACATGATTGTCATACGCTGATTAGATCTTGAGTATTGATACCCTCATTTCTAGTAAAATTATCCTAATTGTGATATTTATTCTACTATGTTATCTTCATAGATGAATGTTTAAGTGGTTTCTTAATATTATAATATAGTGGTTCAAGATATCAAGAACTAATATGTTTGTGATATATAAGATCTCCAAATCACATTCTAATCCTAGATAAAACCCTATATTATAAACTATTATCCAAATACCAAATGTTGTATAATATCCTTGGTAGGTAATTGTAAGGGTTTTGGGGTGGTCACGTTGAATTAATATCAATATCAATGGGAGGTCAAGTTGAGATATGGATGAACTTGTTGGAAGTTCCTTAGTATAGGTTTGCTATATTGTGAGCTTAGTTAAACATTTTCCTACCTGCTATTAGGTGTTAATAATTGAAGGTAATCCTTAATGATAGTTAAACATTTTCCTAACTTGTTTGACCTTCCCTCTTAAGTATATTTTAATTCAAGAGGTTGAAATGGGTATTAGATGGTTATTATTGAGTTAAGGAAACCTAATAACTTGTATTTAATACATAATATTCTTTTTAATAGTAACATGAATGGAGTTAATAGATTTGACTACCCTATAGTTACTATTTGTTGAGTAGAGGCCATGTTGTGTTGGTTCAATGTGATTCTTATGTTTTTTGTGGAATTCAACTCTAGACTTATATGGATCTACATGTAGACTCTTGAATCAATTTATTGTGATATACTCCAGTACTTGTGGATCATGTTGTGTAAGTTTCAATCTAGAGATCGCCCAAGTGTGAACATTTAATATATTTGCGAAGTGGTAGGAATTAATTGGACCATGATAATGATCAATGCTTGGGATATTGTTATGGATTAGAAAAAAATTCATCTAGTTCATAGAGGTGAATATTTCTAATGGCTACCCTTGTTATGATATGACAATAGTTGTGCAAGTAGATACCCTGCCATGCAGGTAACAATAACCGAAGCTAACTATTGTATTTGGTGGGTTCTTTTGAAATCAATTATAGCACATGGGTTATGAATTACAAGTGCTACCTAGGTTGTGAATAAGATAGTTGATAATATCACTAAGGTCACAAGGTAGTATATGTCAAAACCCACTTCTTCCTTGGTGGAAAAACTTGTCACTAGTTTCCTATAGGCAATTGAAGTTGGAATCCACTAGTCTAGGTAGTTTCACTACTTGTGTAAATCTTTGGGTTGAGGAAAAACCCTCACTGTAGTATAAGATACACTAAATCCTCTTCTTAATTGCTTGATGGTGCAGAAGATTGAGGAAAAGGATGGACCCATAGTGTAGTTCCTAATACACCAACATTCCTTTTCTATTTTGGATGCAGTATGGACATGTGTTAGTCAACCATTGTAGAAGTTTTAGTCATTCATTGTGCATATTTTAGTCACTCATTATGTAAATGGTATTGAGATTTCTATATATTTTCAATGATGTCCTTTCTAGTGATGACATCAAGTAGCATGGGATGATTTATTATCATCACAGATGGTGGTGGATTTGGTAAAGGATGGGACCCATGATGTAGTATGTGATGCATCAATATTCCTCTTCCAAGTGAGATCCACTTATGGGGTTATGCTCTTGTGAACCAGGTTGTGGGATGCATGCAGTAGGTTGCATCTATTTTCACTTTACCAATTATTATTTGTGTAAACTTGTGATGTATGAATGTTTTGTTCACACTAGATATATATGATGTATGTTGGAGCTAGTCATGGTTGTACTTGTGATATGTGTATGAGCCAATAACTAGTATAATTTTGATATGCATATGATACAATCATTGTTGTACTTGCAATATACAATATGAGTCAATCACTATTGTATTTGTGGTGTGAATATGAGCCAATCACAATTGTACTTGTGATGTGTATGAGCTAGACACCTTGTATATATTTGATGTATGCTCAAGATAGTCACTATGTATGTGATCTTGGGATTATGGTATGATATGACCCTTGTGTATTTGTGTATGTTTGTACATTAAGGATTGGTAACTATTAGTATGGAACCAACACTTGATGGAAAATTGTTATCATACTATTGGAATAAGTTGATAGTTAATGCTTAATGAATAGTCCTAATTTAAAGGTGTGATCGGAGATCTCAACAAGAGGAGAGAGTGAACTCCCTCTTATAGTCTAGTGTGTGAACTATGAAGGCTTTGATTTCTCAAATGGGATACATAGGTAGGGTCATCATGAACGAACCCTTGAGGTTTAGGTATGGATCTAGGGATGACCCTAACTATGGGATATTAACACTTTAAAGTGTAAGCATATAAACGGTGATGTTGAGTTGTCTCTGCCATGGTGAATGGAGAAGTTTTGAAATTAAAACTTCTAATTTATATGTAAGACGCTTGGTTGGTTAAGTTGGTAGTTGTTGTGAATTGAATTAAAAAAAATGTAGTGGTCGAGGGGTAGATTTTACACAAACATAGGTTTTTGACCAAACATAAAGGTCTTTTTTCCACAAACATTGAAAATAAAAAGATAAAGAAAAATAATATTTTTGTGCACACTACTTATTGTTATTTTTATTTTAATAAATAATAATAATTTAGATATATACAAAAAAATTATGCATTATAGAATAATACTATGTATAAATTATAATTAATCTCACATAGAAAATTTATAATAAATAAATATGTAATAAAAATTTATAGAAGATATGTGTAGACTAGATAGTGGTGTTACTGATCTATGTGTAATAATTTGTAATTTTATCCTTTTGTAAAAAATATCATGCATATGGAATAAATGTCACTACTAAAAATACTCTTTAAGTATAAAAAAAATAAGCTAAAAAAGTTACATAAAAAATTTACAATTTTTAAAAAATTTAAAATACATTTAGAATGTGCACACAAAATCTCAAAGATCACTAGTTCACACCACCTTCAAATTCTTGACTGTTTAGTTTCTATGGGTGACATAAAATGATTTTTTTGTTTTAAATTTAAATTTAAATTTCCCACTTTGGCCAAAATGTTGGATCACCCCATTCAATGAGTATGATGATCTAATAAGACTCATGTGAAGAGAATATATGTACACATTAGGTACCAAAACCCAAGAATCCATAAGAGAAGGCTACTATAAATAAGATTTAGATAGTCATCATGACAATTTTTGAATCCACATGGATGTTGAGAAGTTTAAAACCATTCAAATGGGGATCCTCAATGACAATCATCTAATCTCAACTTATTGACATGATGTCCCTTCACTATCATTCATTAACCCATCATAGGCATTTGATAGTAGAAGTGACATATCTCTTGATTTGGTTTATTTAAAATGTTTGATTCCTGATTAATTTAATTTAATTAAATGTTATCCCTTTCATTCTCTTCACATGTAAATATACTAATTAAAAACTATGAATAGGGTTCCACTCTACTCCTATCTCTAGAGTTCATCCTAACACAAAATTTTCCAAAATGATCAAAAGGTTGTGATATGGAAAACAAGGCCAAAAACCATGACACCCACATCCAAAAGATGGGATATCATGTTTTCACATTGAGACATTTCTTACAAAATAGAAAGGTTTCACATGTCCTAAAATCTAAATTTCATATTTTCATAATTTCAAGAATCAATCAAATTTCTCAATCACTATTAATGAAAGCTTCAAATTTTCTCAAATTTTAAAATAAAAAATTTATAGAAAAAAAATACCCTCATGAGAATATGAAGCACAACATCACACCTTTCACATCACATAGATTTTTCAAGAAATTTTCCAAAGTTATGATGTTATTTTTATACTTTTCATAAATGGAAAACATACAAAATAAGAAAATATAAAACCAACTAATCTATGGATTGTTTCTCTACCAAGGATGTGAGTTGAAAACCATATGCAACCACCTAGTATGGACATGGTCAAAAAAAAAATATAATTGACCATTTGCACAAAATTTAAAACAAGATATCTTTGGTATATTAAAAAAACCCTTAGGCACAAAGGGAAAACTCTTTCTTCATCACCACACAAGAAACCTTTCCAACTCTTCCTTGAGATTCAATACCACTTTTAAATCTTTTATAAATCATTATTCTTGCATGAAATAATTTGCACATCCTTCTACCTGCTCCCCCTGAGAGGTAGCCTTCATCAATTCAGGGATGAAGTTATGTCTTGAATTGCTCCCCTCGACAAATGCATCTTCTATGCATCTTGTTAGAAGGAGGGGCAACAACCCAAACTTATGTTTGAGATATTCAAATGTATCCTTTGAAATTTCCTTAGTAAATATATCTACAACCTATTCCTTTGTGGGCACATAATCCAATCTTACTTCTTGCTCTACAAATTTCTCCTTTAAGAAGTGATACCTAATAGAAATGTGCTTGGTTCTAGAATGCATCACTGGATTCTTTGAAATATTGATGGTGTTTGTATTATCACACAAAATAGGAATGGGTTCATCATACATCACCTTGAAATCCTTCAATGTTTGCTTCATCCACAACACTTGGGTGCAACAAGATGTTGTAGCTATATACTCTACTTCTGTTGTTGATAAGGACACTGTGTCATACTTCTTACTAAACCAAGAGACCAATATATCTCCCAAAAATAAATCTCCACCACTGGTTCTTCTTCTATCATCAACACTCCCATCCCAATCAGTATCAGTATATGCACATAGAGAAAATTCATCATCTTTTTGATACCATAGTCCATAATCTGGAGTGCTCTTCAAATATCTAAAAATATTTTTGATAGCCTTTACATGATTTTCTTTTGGGTTAGCTTGAAAACTTGTAACCAAGCAAACAACTTGCATAATGTCAATCCTTGATACTGTTAAGTATAATAGGCCCCCAATCATAGACCTATAAAGAGTTTGATCAACCTCATGTGACTCATCATCTTTTCTCAAATGACAACCTGTTACCATGGGAGTACTCATTGGTTTGAAATCTTCCATACCAACCTTCTTCAACATCTCCTTGACATACTTTTCTTGAGAGATAAAGAAACCATTATCTGACTGCATGTAATTTAGATTCCAAGAAAGAATGATAACTCACTTAACATAGACATTTCAAATTCTTTTTGTGTCTCTTCTGAAAGCTTCTTACACATTTCATCATTCCCGCCACAGATTATATCATCAACATACACAACAAAAATTATTTTTGTGTCTCTTCAGAAAGATTCTTACACATTTTGTCCTCCACATTCTCCCAATACTGCTCCCAAAACAATATTTGCATGGGTCTCTTCACGGCCCAACCCATCTTGCTTGTTGCAATCACTCACTTTACAAACACATGTCGCGGCTACAAGCTCTCTCTCTTGTTGCTCAGGATTCCTCACACACCTGCAATAGCTCTCACGAGGTTTCTCTCAACTGCTTGACACACTTTATTCTCAACACAAACTTCCTTATGACCAATGATCTATTCATAGCTCACCCATAGGTCTTGGTGGATCCTCTCCACTCTTAGGACTACCTACTTTGATACCAATTGATGCAAAAGAAAATAAAACTCCCTCTCGTTTCATAAACCAAGTTAACTACAAATTCAAGATTGCAAATAGGCCATTCAAACTTACAATTTCACAACCAACACACACTCAATTGGCATTTCCATTTGTCAATTAAATTGATCCAAATTGACACAAAACTTTATGGTGGAAAATTCTCTTATTCCTCCAATTGAAATTTTACATACAAAATTTTATTACATTTGTTATCATCTTCATTCCAGACTCCCAGTCACATTTTATTCTACAAAACTCACTACAACCCATAGCCTTCTACTTTGCTCTTACCTTCTTATATTTTTTTGTTCTAGTAACTTCTACGCAACCACTTCACTTCTTTTTCTGCACTCTAATTTCTCCTTCTATGGTGCGTCCCTCTTCCTTCTCAAGCTCACGCTCTCATTAAAAATACTTTGTATCTAATTTAGCATCACCCTCTTACTCTTTGAAGCATTTAACAAGCAATCTCTAAGTATTTAATCTACATTGAATTTTGTATGAATAACACATGATCCTTCCCCTGCCTTCCAGCGCAACTCCCTATTCTCTTTCTACATTGCCCTCTTGTCTCTCCCTTCTTTTTGTGTTTTTAAATCTGCATCATTAAAAACAAAAGAGAGCAAAAGTCTTTCGTTGTCTTTTCACATTCCCATCAAGCTTTCCAACATCCCTTTGTTTTCAACTTTGCCTCCCTCTTAATGTTCTCTGCTTTGTTTTCAAGATCTTTCATTAGCTTTTGGGAAACTGAAAAGGCACAATTAAATTTTAATTTCCAGATTTAATTTAAGTTCAAGGTTATTCAAGGTCTATGCTTCCACATTTGAATACATGTCGATTCAAGCAGTTGCAATTACAACATTTGACAAAATTCTCGTCAGCTAATCCATGTTGGTTCATATGGAGGCAATCGATCAATCATGTTCACAGACTATGCATCCACATTTTGCAAACCGTGAGAATGCTAACAACAAATAGCGGAGATTGATAGTTTCTTCACTGATGCTCCTGCATCACTCAAGATGGCATTCTTTTCTTTAGCATTGTTCTCATGAGAATTATTTATATTAGCATCAGTAATAGGATGAGCAGGTTTAGTATAATCATACTCTGTAGCTCTCCAAACATCATACCCTAACAAAGTAAGGTAGGCTTCCATCCTCACACTTTAGAAAGTGTAGTTCTTCCATCAAACAATGGTGCTTTAGAAGAGGACTCCTTCTGAGCCATGTTCTTTAAACCAATATCTATCTTCAGTTGTTAGGCTACATCGAGGAACTTAGCTCTAATACCAATTGTTAGAATGCATAGATATACTGAGAGAGGGGGGTAAATCAATATATCTCTCAAATTAATTCAATTCAAATTTAACATTCAAAACTTATTATTTCATTAACCAAATAAAGAATTCAAAAGCATTTAAGCACACAACCATAACACTAAATTTATGTGGAAAACCCTATAAGGGGAAAACCACGGTGAGAAATTTTCTTGGAGCTACTATCCAAATCTAAACTCACAAAAATGAAACAACATTTACAACACAATTTTATTGCTTCAACCAAAAGGAATTTTACAACTCCCTACTAGTTACAACACTTACAGAAAGAGGCTACAACTTCAGGATACAACACTTGATGAACTCAAATGATCAACTACCACTACAACACCTTTACTGCCTCCAACTCATTGCCTTTAGCACTCACTCATAAAAATTTTCCTTCGTCTCACTTCCTTCTACACTTCACTTACACACTTCTACTTTTGGATCAATTCCTTTAACACTTCACTTGCACACTTCATCCTTCAACTCACTACCTTTAACACACTGGGTGATCCCATAATAGTGGTTTACAATTTTTGGCCAAACTAGACACTGAAATTATTATTTTTAACTAAATCTTCACATTCGGTCACCTATAGCGGCTAAACTGTGAGGAATTTGAAGATGGTGCAAACTAGAGTCATCAAATTTTGTCTGTAGATTCTAAAAATATTTTTTTCAAAATTTTTGGAATCAAATTGCACTTCTTTTTCCATCTCCCACGAAAATAGATTTTTTCAGAAAACAACATTTTTAAAAAGTGGCCTTTTCTTAGAATGCATAACTTTTTTCCCTGAGGATAAATTCTAATTATTTAAAATTTAGATTTGTACTTCATGATATCTAGTGCTTCCACTTGGTTAGATAGTTTTTTATTGAATATTTTTTTCCTTAATCAAGTTTCAAAGTCAAGCGAATTACAATTCCAGGTCACGTTATAGCGTAACTTTTTTGTATATGTCAAAATTTTATTTTATTTTTTGTTGGATCAAGGACTTCAATATCTGGTGCACTCATATTTTTCAATTTTTTTTGATAATATTCTATTTTTCCACATGTGAAGAACAAAAAATTCATTTTAGATGAAAAACCTATGTTTAATAAAACTTAAAAACAAATACATAACAAAACCAAAACATATTAAAATTATATTCATTTGGATAGCTTGTTCTAGGAATACCATAATCATTTGAAATAAATTTTAAATAATTCATTTGATCCCCCAAAAGCTAAATCAAAAGTGATTTTTATCAGCATTTTGATAGTTGTAAAGGAGACGCATTTATAGGTATGGTTTAAAACTAGCGAGGTTCTATCCAAGGGGGTTTGACCTAAGGTGATTTGATCAAACCCTCTTCAATTGGAATCCTTAAAATGGAACTTTTTAAGGCTTAAATCATTATATTTTCTAAAAATATGTGATTTTAGCTAAAATTCGTTCCTCTCAGGAATTGTAAACCACTATTATGACAGCACCCCACTTCAAATACTCCTTATATTTGCACATGTTCTTCTACCTTTAGCTCACCACTTTCAACATATATATCACTTTCAACACATTGAACACTCAACACAATACACAAAAAAATTGATCAAATGCTTGATCTTTCATTTATATCCTCCATAAGATTCAAAAAAATTCTCCTTGTTGGCCAAACTAAAACATGTAAACATGAAATGTGTAATGGCCATAATGAGTCAACTCCAAATCATCGACGGGAAAGGGAAATTGAATTTGGTCCAAGCAAGGACATAAGAAGGACCTATTTTACATTAGCACACATTCCCATGCTAGTGGACATAACAAAAACTTGGTTGAAAAACCTCAATATACCAAGTCATCCCAACAAACACTTAAACCTTCAAATATTAACTTCAAACCACAAGCGGTACCAAAGAGACCAGATAACATCATGTAAATCTCATTACAAGAATTAAATGATAGTCAAAAACATTTCCATGCCCTCCTTTTACAACTTCATACAACATTAAGCTAACATAGGCAAACAAACATTGAACCAGTATCTCAGATTACACATCCAAATAACATAGTCTTAAGATAGAACATTGAAAAATTGACTTGCAATAAACCTCAACATTTGAAACTTGAAGGGAGAAAATAGATATACAATTTGAACTCATCCTTCAAACTATAAGACCACAACACCAATTGTGAAGAAATGTAGAGCATTTATCTAAACCTTCCTAACTATGATAGTATAGTCTTCACACTGCAAGTTTTGAAAACCTCTGTGGTAACTTGTATGTTCTAAAAATAGGAACATACATAATATACATTTGCATTTGATAAATTTCCAAACTACAAAGCACTATATTCAAATGCATGGGAATGCAAAGCATTATCCAGAGCATCTTTAGTACAAATTCGTCAGTCACTGGCTGCAAGAAAATATTTTATACATTTGACATCAACAGACAATGAATACAACATTCACAACATCATTCACCTATTCACGAGTAACTAGAAATATAGGACAATTGTTATAGCAGGCTCATGGCATCCATCATCGTACTTAAAAATTTTGATTAACATACTAATTGCAACATATGCAACCATCTAAACACTACCACTCTACTGACGTTAATGCCAATACCCACAAAAATCTCTATTCTATTGACATCAATTACAACACCTACAACAACCTTGCAACAAAGGATTTGAAAGTTCTAAGAATTTAGAGGTATGAGAAGGTTTCAAAAGGATTAAGTTATAGAAATTTGAGATTTGTAAAATCTTTAATTTTTTTATATGGGATTATATTGTTTAGATTACAATTTTCTTATGAGGATGATTTGAGGGATAAAACTATATGTAAAAATGAGATCTAGATATTTAGGGCCCATGGAAAACAAAATTTTTAAGGAATATAGCCTAGACCAAGGGTAAGGTACAAAACTAGTAGAAATGAATGATTAGTTAACTTAGTCAAATAAAATTTGGCCAAGACATCTAATCATATATTTAGCTCAATAATATTTAGGGTTTAGGGTTAGGATTTAGGGTTTCAAGGGTAAATAGGGTTAGTATTTAGGGTTTATGACCTTTAGGATTTAAGCTTTCAAGGGTAAATAGGGTTAGGATTTAGGGTTTATGACCTTTAAGATTTAGGGTAAATAGGGTAAATAAGGTTTAGGTTATTAGACTTCAACTGAAAATAATTTGATCTTATTGATCCTAATCTTAAATCTAGAAGATTATTTAATTGAAAAAATACATAATTTATAAAATACATACCTTCTCTTTGATCTTAATATCTCCACATCCTTTCTTCACATAATTTGTGTTCCTTTTCTATTGAATATGACCGTGTAGTCATATTTTTCTTTGTCCTTTTATTTCCCATCTCCTTCTTTACAAAATGTGATCTCAATAATTCATTTGCCCTTTTTTTGTTGTACAATGTTTCCCAAAATTATAAATACAATTTTTTCAATTCTATGTTCCAAATGTAAAACACTTGCAAAAATACAAAAATGTTTTTTTCTTAGTTTTTTAATATTAAAAACATAAAAAATGACCTTATATATATGCAATTTGAATAACATTTAATTGCAAAAATTTGGCTAAAAATCACCTTCATTTGAAGGTGGCTAGTACCAAAAAATTAATATTATTTTATTAGAGAACCTTCATTCAATGGTCCTTTTTCACAAATAATTAATATTATTTTGGCTGCCCCAAAATAATCTTTGTTTGAAGGCAGCTTTGAATGAAGGAATTATCTTCAACCAAAGGTGCCTTCATTTGAAGGATCTTTAAACAAAGGACCTTGGCTAGACACTTTCAGTTTTTGCTTCAAAATTTCTAGTTTGAAACCTTAGGTTGGACCTTCAAATTTAATTAACTTGACAAGATAATTTACAAAATTGTAGTCCTCAAAACGAGCTTTCGAACAAGTATAATTTTAACATATTTTCATTTTATTAATATGTATTCATTTTCTAATTTTTACTAAACATAGGTTTTTCACCAAACATCAAGTTCTTTGTTTTATACATGTGAAAAAATAGTAAAATACTAAAAAAATTCAAAAATATATTTGTGCACTAGGTATTGATATCATTGTTTTAGAAAAAAATTGAATGATGATATATACAAAACAAGTTATGCATTACAATGTACACCTATGTCCAAATTATAATTACCCTGATTTCAAAAATTAATTAAAAATATGAAAAATATCCATGCACTAGATATTGATGTTACAAATCTATATTTTAAAAATTAGAATTTTATCCTTTCTACAAAAAAAGTTATGCATTACGACATAAACGTTACTTTTAAAAATGATGTTTACTATAAAAAACAAGTTATTAAAACTACATAAAAAAAATCACAATTTATTTTAAAAAAATTAAAATATATATTTAGAATCTACATACAAATCATCACAAATCACTAGTTCGCATCATCTTCAAATTCTTAATGGTTTAGCTGCTATAGATCTCAAAAGGTGAAGATTTAATAAAAAATGTTGATTTCAATGTCCTACTTTGACCAAAAAGTGGGACTCATTATTGTGGGATTACCCATACACACATTATTTTAGGACCATTTGCACAATTAAAACTTGTTGCCTTTGATCTTTTACCTAGGTTTTCAAGGGGTCGACTTAGGAGAACATGTCCCCTTAGGATATATCAAGAATCATTCAAAACTATTTCAAAATATTATTAATCTCAAATAGTAGAAAGGAAAAAAAACATGATCAAATCAAGCGCAATATGAATTAGGATTGTACACTACTCATGATGCTAATCTATGGATTTGACCCCTCATATTTATAGATAGATAATTTAGATCCCATGATGAAACATAGATAAAGATCATGCTTTTCCGAATTTGAGACATTCAAAATTTAACACCGCATCAAACATTTATTTATTCTCAAACCCAAAACTAAATACCTTTAGTTATCACATTTATTTTATGTACTTTAACATTTATAATTTTAAAATATACATATCCTCAATTTTATTATATCAATCTATTATTTATACCTATATATTTACATCTTGTTGAATTAACTTAAATTAAATATACACTTAAAAAAAAAATCCTTAGACATAAATGTTTTCTTACAAAATTAAATTTAAATAAATCTTTACATACAAAAAAATATTAAATTAAAAAAAAATACTTTGAAATTATTTATTAAAAAGAAATTATTATCTATTAATTCCAATTCCTTATTTATATCAATCACTATAATATTCCCGTGGTAACAAAGAACAAAAAAAAGACCATAAAACCAAAAAGAAAAGTAAAGTAGGTTATCAAAAGCAAAAAAAAAAGGAAGAAGAAATAAATGAACAAAAAAGAAACCATAGAGGAATACCTTCGTTCTTAAGGCTGCATTCGGCTTCTTAGTCTGAACTTGGCTCATCATTTTTTATTGGTGAGGAAAGCCTCTCACAGAGAATTCTGACAGAGTCTCGCTTGTTAAGGTAATCTTTCTTTTCTCTCTCATTTATTTTTCCTGTTAATTATTTCAGGAGTGGAAAGAGTGTGTAGGTAGAATTTCAGTTGCAGTTCGGAAAGCTGAATGCCTCTAAATTTACTGTTATGGTTTTTGAATCTTAGCAAGCTGTGTATGCTAAAAAAATTCATTTATTTGTTTCAATATATGATTTTTTTATTTTTGAGTCACAAATACATGGATTTTCTTGTTTTGTTTTGTTTGTGGACTTCATAAATTTGTTGTTGATACTGCTTGTTTTGTCGATGGTAATTCTTGATTTCACAGTTATCTCTGCTGTTTTTATCTTCTTCTGTCATCTTTATCTTTCAAAACTCTTCAAAATGTGAATCTTATAGAAAGGCCATTGTTTAATTGATTGAGCATTTATGGTTGTATAGTCGAAAGATAACTTTTAGTTTAGATGGTTGCTTCTTTGAAATTTTGTAATCTATTACGTAAAAACAGACACGTCAATATCTATGTAATTCAATTGTTTTCATTTAAAAGAAGAATAAGTGTGCCTTGAATGAGTATTCTCTCCAAAATCTAATTTAATGTATTGCTTCACAATTTTGAGGATAAGATCAATTTTTAAAATAAACTTGCATGGCAGATCTTATCTTTTGTATGTTTTACCCCCAAGTCTTGAAAAGCAAAAAGTAAAATTCAACAACTCTATCCTCTTTCCACAATGTATTATATTGTAGAAACCAAACTAAATGCACATAAAAAAAATAAAAATTTACATTTACAATAATATAAAAGAAACATAAAAATCATATTATGCAGGAATTTAATTGATTACACCATTCATTGACTTTAATGAAAGGTCTTCGTCCTTTTAATTTCTATAATCACTTGTTCTTTAAGAATTAAACTATTTACTTCCCGACACATTGCTAACATTAACAAACTTACTTTTGAATCATTACATCAAACGAACCACTATTTGATCTAAAAAAGAAACAAACATTTATAACATTGAATCAAATAACAATAAATCCAAGATGATTTGGAGCATCCATCAATCTGATTCAGCTTTCTACTCTGTAAACTCGATCTCCTGTCTTCTCGTATTAATAAACCAATCTTGACATTTGTTTACATCCTTTTGATTCCTAACCTTTTGCTTCACATTCCTACAGAAACATCTGTCAGTCTTGTACATCTAGTGTCATATGCTATTGCCTTTGTAATTTTGTCTTTATAATTTGAAGATCTATTACCTCTTCCTAAAGCTATTTGACACAGTCATCTTAAAATTTATTATCTATCAACATGTTTATGACCATTTATACCACAGACAATATAAACAAATATTAAAAATGTTCCTTCACTGTCCTAACTACAAAAACTTCTCATCATCTTGAAGTCTCATATTTATGCATGGATTTTATACTTTCCAAGTATTCTCTGTCAAATATATTTTAATAAATATATATATTGTGAAAGAATTCAATTGTATCATTGATTATATTATTCAATTACCTTTATAAAATGCCTTCACTCTTTCAACTTCCTCAACAGCCTCTCCCTTAAAAATCTAACTATTAAGTACTCAACACATTACTAACAGTAACAACCAAACTTTTAACTCATAACATCTAACATACACAAAACATAACTTAACTGAAATTAGATTACCCATAAAATTCATAAGTTTACCCATCTATGGCACAGATGCCCTTACTCTGCTTGGAAAGGAGAAACCATACCAAGCCTCTCCACAAAATTCAAGCATGTCATATGAATGAGCTGAGATGGTAGCAGAAGCCTGTGTAGTGGCAGAGAATTGTTTCAGGAAGTGTAATAATACCAGAATCTTTTTCCAGAACCAAAAATATGGTGTCTATCAAATGGCAATTTATTTGATATTTGTCAGCTTAGGATAAGGTATTGATACTTACAACTATTTCTATCAAATCTAAACATATTTTTACTTCAATGTTTTACAATAAGAGTACAGGTCTCAAATTACACTGCCATTATAAGAGAATAAAAAACATGGTAGGCTTAGCACCTGCACCGTACAGTGAGATGGCTTTGGCAATAGATGGGGCAGGGGCGTTACGCACAATGGCTGGCCTCAGATTTGCACAGCCTCACTCGTCTGGATCTACATCAACGGTTCAATTTTATACCCATGCCTCTTTTCTCGGCCCACTTGTGCTACACTGCCAAGCTTAGTTGAAATTAATAAAAAAACACAGTGTCTGCCAAAGCAGACCACACCAAAACGAAAAAACAGAATGACTGTTCACAAATTTATTTCCTACTGAGTAATGAGTTTTTGAGTTGTAGCTTTAAATTTTCGTCAATTCTTAGAATTTAGATTCCAGTTCCTTATTATGTGGGTTGGTAATTAGTCCTGGGCAGTTCCTTGGTGAAATTAAGTGTTTGTAACAACGATATCTTTATTTATTCTCTATTTGATAGGGTGCTTTGACTGGAATATAGGAGATTAGTTATATATTTGAAGACCTGGAAAACCGTTTTGTATATTTGAAATGAAATAATCTTGGGCGGTCATGGTCACAGGAATAACCTTTCACCAAACAAATGTTGGCCAATTGATTTGTTGCTTATGTTTTATGATCTGTGAACGACATTCTTTGGGGTCTGAATGCAGCAACTGCTACTCTGTATCGAATCAGTAATTTTTTTTGTCTCAATGGATAAAATTTTAAAGGATATAACTTATGATTTTTGCTCTGTACTGAACCGTCTTGTTAGTTTTGAGGGAGAGGAAGAAGAGGGGCCATATGCTTCTTTCAGAATGAGTTAAGAGGTCTGGGTTATAAACTTAGTAATACGCAAGGCAAGGTTGTTCCTTGGAAAGCCTACCCTCTACTAGGTATGCAAATTTTTTTTCAGTCGAGTTGTTGTCGTGGCTGATTTTCATCTAGAACCCTGACTGGGTGTTCGTTCTTCTGGTTGTGTAATTGATGTGTCTAGTAGACTTTGCCACGTGTTGTTCTTTTGTGGTACATTTTATCTCTTTCTCATACCCCATTTGCTGAATCCTATACGATTGATAGAAATTCTCAGATGGTCTTATGTCAGACTGATTTGAATCTGTTCATCTGCTAACAACCAGAATCTCACAGCTTGAATTAGAAAGGAGTGTGATATGACAGGCAAAAAAGTGTGGAGAGTCTTGCAAACAAGTACCCTTTTAAATATGAAGCCTATAAATACACATCCATTCTGATTTCTACACATTATTTCAGAACTTTTTCTGAAACAAGTTGTAGGGACATGCATGGGCAAGAAACTAAGCATGTTTTTATTTGGTAACTTTGTACAGCAACTTGCTAAGGCTTTTAAGTGTGCATTGTGGGTCGTAAACTGATCAAACTTCAGATTTGGCTACATCCTTGTACTATAAGTTACATCATCTGATTAATTTAAAAAGCACATCAAAGAAAACATGTTTCAAAACTCACATTCTGATTTGCAATGGAAGATAAGAAAGTTTGAATAATCATATTTTAGTCATGTAAATGCCTGTCAAAGGTGCTCTCAACCTTTTTGAACGTATGATGCTTTTTCCAATAAAGGTGATCTCAACCTTTGTACATTGTCTTTGGTTCAAGTCTGGAAAGTTGAGATTGATGGAAAAATTCTAGAAAATGGTTGCTTAGCAATTTAAACTGAAATTAAAATGTGAGAATAAGCTATAGATGTATTGTTCTCTTTACATTTCAGACTTCCAAGGCTTAAAGGATGGGACTGGGACAGTCGAGTAAGAAGAATAAGCTGCAAGTCCAACTTAAAGCTAATGCAACTCAGATGATGTGAATTGCCCTGGTCTATCTATTTGCTAAATATATTTGAGATCTTGCTCATATCTCATATGAGCAGAAAAATCACTATTTTATGTAATTCAACTTTGCCAAAAGTACCTTCACTCGGTTATGATTTCCCATTATATGTGGGCTGATTGACTTACTGAGATTATAAACAATCACACATGTAACTGGGGTAATAATATATTTGATTTATAAGGCACAATTACTTGACGACCGTATGGAATCAACATTGAGTTTATAATCTTGTACTGTATTTGAGAGATAGTTTAACGAGGGCCACAACCTCTAGGTTACAAATCCTACACAATTGTGGGTAAAAACTCTCGTATAGATCTTTATGTAAAAGCACAACACCTTGGGAATGCATTCTCTAGGTTTCGTCAAGCACGTTTTACTAAGAAGCAATGAAATATTCCCAGTGACACAGTCCTCTGTACACAATACTGGGTGTTTGAGTTGAAATCTGATAGAGGCAAGGAGATATATTGACTTAGCATGGACAACAGATACGACAAATACATTATAAAATTGGTGTTTACTAGGGCTGTAATCTTATAAAACTAGCAGTACATTACCTATTACCTAATATGTATAGGATTGATGTGTTAGGACCCTCATCTCTTAGAATTGGTTATTCCTGACAAAGAAATATCTTTTGTTAAGAGGAAACTATATTATATTTTCTTGGTCAAACACAACAAAAAAAATATTGTGAAAAGGAATATGGGTCATTAGAGATGGCACTAAAAATATGCAAATCTCATTGGGTCTTATGCAAACAAATCTCCAAATTGAAACAGAAAGGCTTTCAAAGTTTTCATGCAATATTTATTAAAAAAACATCAGTTTGTAGCAAATCTGTCAATAGACGACAGGAATGCTCGCTCATATTTCAACTTTCAACATAAGCATAAATTCCTAGAACAAGTGCGCTACAGCTACTTCATACATTTTATAGAGGTATTCATCACATATTTTCTTATTGTTATAATTGGTTCATTATCAATCTTCTTCACATCTTAAATTAGCATTCAGCCTGTTTTTGCCCATGAAAGATGGATCATATTTTTAACCACATACAGCTTCTCTTTTCAATCTTAGAAAACTTTTTTACTACACACTCAATAATGTACTTACAAATAAAACAATCTTGAAAGTTTTTTGACTTGGCAATTCTATGATACTAAATCTGTGTTGATTTTAACCTTATCTGTATCTATAATCTTTTAAATAGATAGTATTTAAAATAAAACTAAAATCGAGAAATTCAGAACAACTGCCTACAAATATAAAATATCCCTAGCACAATACATTTACAGGGGATGTCCATCGGTACCCTATATTGGAACTCAAAAGATAATTATCAAAATAGATTGCCAACGAAACCAAGATGGATTCACGGATTAATAATGGTCTGCCCTTTCTACTAGCATAAATTATATTGATGTTATCAGATTGTCTTTTTGAGTCAGAGTTATCACGTCAAACCGTTACACCACACCATAGCTAAACTAGGGAAAATAACCATTAAATAGCTAGTAAACTACCATCAATGCCTGAAACTGCATCATCTTCCACTGCTGCTACGAAAGAGTACTCGGACCAAAAGTCACAGAATGGTATCAACTAGTTCAACCGAGAGGGATCCCAAATTTCCTCTCAAATTGCAGCCAAAGAGATATATGCGAGTTGTGACCAAAATGGTTAGAGAGTTAATGGGCCTAGGAGATAGCCGATGGAAAAACAGGGGTGTGATTATTAGAAGGTTTCTGCAATATGTTAAGGTTGCAGTCTGTTTTTACAAAATTTCATTTTGGAATTAATAACAACATTTTCCTCTGTGAATCAAAATTTGAATTATTTTTGAATTTACTCCTTCAGTCATGCAGAATTTACTCCTTACTGTTTAGGGCAGTTACACTGTTAGTGTTTGATTGGAATGGTTAGAGTGTGAATAGGTCTAGAGACAGCTCGTAGAAAAACAAGGCTTTTGCAATATGTTTTAAGGTTGCATTCTCTTCTTAAAAAATTTCATTTAGGAATTGATAACAGCAGTTTCCTGTGATTACTTAACTGAAAATTTCCAAATATTCTTCTTACATTCATGCAGAGTATAACATGAACAGAGAGGGCAAAGATAAGGCTATTGGCATTGATCTCGGGACAACTTACAGCTGTGTGGGAGTGTGGCAGCATGACAGAGTTGAAATTATTGTTAATGACCAAGGAAACAGAACCACTCCCTCCATAGTTGCTTTCACCACTGATGAAAGACTTGTTGGAGATGCTGCCAAGTTCCAAATTTCAACTAATCCGAGAAACACTGTGTTTGATGCCAAGAGACTCATTGGAAGGAGATACAACGATCCCTCTGTGCACTCTGACAAACAATTGTGGCCATTCACTATCGTTCCCGATAAGAATGACAAGCCTATGGTTGAAGTGGTTTATAAAGGTGAGAAAAGGCTTTTTGCGGCTGAGGAAATCTCGTCCATGGTGTTGGTGAAAATGAAGATGATAGCCGAGCAATACCTCCAGTGTGATGTGAAGAATGCTGTGATTACCGTGCCTGCTTATTTCAATGACTCCCAGAAGCGAGCAACTAAAGATGCCGGTAAGATTGCAGGGCTTAATACCATGCGGATCATCAATGAACCCACGGCTGCAGCAATAACTTATTGCTTTAATTCATTGGAGGAAGGGAAAAGAAACATTCTAGTTTTCGACCTTGGAGGAGGTACCTTTGACGTATCTATTGTTACAGTTGAAAGAGATAAGGTTGAAGTAAAAGCTGTTGGAGGGGACATGCATTTGGGCGGCCAGGATTTTGACCATAGGATGCTCAACTATTGTGTTCAGCTGTTCAACAAAAAACATAAAATGGATCTGAGTACAAGTCCCAAAGCTCTTCGGAGACTACATTCAGAGTGCGAGAGGGCAAAAAGAAGTTTGTCTTCCGCAGTAGAGACTGTAATTGACATAGATTGTCTCTATGAAGGGCAAGATTTCCACACAAAGATCAGGAGAGCGAAGTTCGAGGAGCTCAACGCGGACCTATTTGACAAATGCATGCAATTAGTAAAGCAATGTATGGAAGACTCCACGCTGAGCAAAAACGAAATCAACGACATTGTATTAGTAGGAGGTTCTTCACGTATACCCAAGGTCCAAGAATTGGTAAGTCAATTTTTTGAGGGCAGGGGCCTCTGCAAAAGTGTAAATCCAGACGAGGCAGTTGCTTATGGTGCAGCTGTGCAGGCAGCGGCATTGAACAAGGAAAATATCCACATAGTTTTGATGGACGTGACTCCTTTGAGTCTTGGAATTGAAATTAGCAATGGTGTCATGAAAGTAATAGTTCCCCGCAATACTACCATTCCTACTCTGAAAGAGACGTCTGTCACCACAAGAATTGACAACCAGACAGGTACAAAATTTCCAATTTATGAAGGCGAGAGAGCTTTGGTTGCATACAACAATTTGCTGGGAGAATTTGTCCTCAATGGGATTCTACCTGCGCTGTGTGGTGTGCCAAAGATAAGAGTTTACTTTCAAGTGGATGTAGAGGGAATTCTGACAGCCTCTGCGCAGGATGTGGGGACAGGAAGCAACAATCAGGTTACTGTTACAAATGAGCGTGAGAGACTGAGCAAGGAGGAGATAGATAGAATGGTGGCTGATGCAGACATATTTCGAAAAGAGGATGAAGAAATGGCAAAGAAGCATTTGGCCAAAAACACTCTGGAATGTTATATTTGTAACATGAAAAGTAGGGTTACAGAGGCGAAGAGCAAGGGAACAATGGAGAAGAGCGTTGCAGATGATATCAGTGGGGCACTAAATACTGTTGAGGAATGGCTGGATGAGAATGATGATGCAACAATTGAGGAATTTCAAGCCAAATTGGACGAAATGTCCTTGAAATGTAGGTGCTTAACATAAAAGGAAATACTTAAGTTTGTGGTTGTTTATGATGATAGGTCGTAATGTTCGGTAGAGCATTGGGCGTTGGGAGAAGCTGGTTTTATTTTTCCTCACCTTTTCCTAGGAAACACTTTCAGAAATTACTAGTTATACATCTGAACGTTAAAAGTTTTATTTCTTTCTTTCGTATGTGCTTACATTAATATTACAAATTACAAAAGGATGAATGACACGTGAAATAGGCCTTTTAAAATGGATACTATAGAAATTCAATGATTTTCATGAGTTTCTTTGAGTATTTTTAATGAAAAAATCGAAGAGAATTGTTCTAAGTATTTTCCCAATAGCAATATGGGAACTTTTCTATATATTTTAATTTAGAAAGATTTTTAAGTTGTTCAAATATTATTATAGATTACAGTTGAATATAAATATGATGGTTTTCATTAAGGAATGATCTATTGAGCTCTCAAAAAAAGGGTTTTTCAATTCACAAGTAAATTTAGCACTTTTATTTTATGGTTTAATATAAAAAAATTGAAAGGTAACTACTTGATATCCATCTCAATCTAGTTTATGGATAGTGCTCACTTAAGACATATATATATATATATATATATATATATATATATATATATATATATATATATATATATATATATAGTGTCTCAACCTTACATGATAAAAACGATAAGTGCCAAAAATAGATTTTTTTTATGATGGATGTAAAGTGGCTATTTTGAGAAGTATAATGCATGGAGATAGAGACAAGTTGGTGCTCAAGATAATTATAATATTTATGATGACTAACATTGCCTTTTCCATTAGTTGTTTCTAAAATTAAACATTCAATTTTGTGGGTTGAAATTAATAATTGTAATAATGGTTAATAATGTTTCCATAAGCTAGTAATGAGGTTTCCCAAGTGAGAATATAAATGCCTCACCTAGATAGAAGGTTATCATATGTAATGCAATTTTCTATATGTTGGTGATTTTAGATAGTCATTTGAGTGAGTTTAGTTTGCAAGTTTGTATGTTGCCAAAATTCCTCCAAAATTTAGTTGAGTTGAAGACTCATGCAAGTACTTGCATTGCAAGTTTCTTGTAATCTATTTTAGAATTTGATAATACATTGTGCATTTTTTGAAGTGTGGGACTTTTCTATCGAAAGGGTTCTTCCCACGTAAATCATGGTTTTATGTTTTATTGTTATTTCATTAATGTTATTTCATGTGTTTCTTCAATCTATATAATAGTTGAATTGAAATTTGCATAAATTTCTTATCAAAATTAACGTAGGAAGTGTTTTCACACACCTTTGCTTCCTTACAAGTGATATCAGAGTTTGGCTAATTTTGGTTCTATTTGTTGGGTATAAGGTTTCTTTGAGCTAATCAAGGTTTGAGTGAGAGCTTCTACAAAGTATTTCATGTTCTATATTGTAGGACAATAGAGATGGTGAGCAGATATGAGAGAATTGAGGTAGATAAGTTTTTTGGTGCAAATTTTAAAATGTGAAAGCTGAAAATGGAAGATATGTTGATTGATCAATATCTATGGATTGTGATGGATGATAAAGTCCAAAAGCCTGCAGTCCAAATTTGGTTGCAAAATATGATGTAATAGATAGAAAAGTTGAAGGTATCATAAGAATGTGCCTTGTAGATTCGATTCTAATAAATTTATACAAAGAACCCACTTTGAAGAAGTTATGGAAGAAGATGGGTGAGATATGTCAAGACAAATCTCTAGTAAATAATATTTTCTTGAGGAAGAAGTTGTATTCCTTGAGAATTGAAGAAGGTGGATGAATCTTAAAGCATATGGAAACTTTCCATATGTTGATGACTTTGTTGACCTTAGTTGGGGTGAAGATGGATGAAGAAGAAAGGTGTCAGTATTTGCTATGTTCATCGTCAAACTTATTGGATAGCCTAGTCATAATTATTGGGAGCACTTCAATCACCTTGAAGATGTTGTTAGAATTTAGTACTTGACATAAATAGTTAAATAAATTAATTAACATGCTATTGTTAATTTATTAACAAAAGGAGGAATTATATAGTTTCAATAAGAGTTTATTTTATTTCTTTATGAGTTTTTCCTTTTATTTCTGAAAAATAAAAGTGTGGGGAATATTGGAGATATAAGTATTACTTTTTTAAGGAAACATTTTATTCAACACAAAATGGATAAATTAAGCCTTTATGAAAATTTTGATGGAAATGTTTTTCACAGTTGGCAAATACAGATACAATTAAATTGTTAATTGAAAGAGATCTCTGGGAAATTATTGACGATATAGTGACAAAGCCAACAGATGTAGATGAACTTCAAAAATGGAAGGTAAAAGATAGGAAAGCATTGGCTATAATTGGTCTCAGTTTATCTAAACCTTAAATTTACATCATGTAGATTTTAAAAAATCTTCTAAGGACATTTGGGAAACATTGAATACTTTGTTTGGATCAAAAGTTGATGGTGTAGAAATAACTATAAAACAAAAGTTGAATGGATTGAAAGTGGAAGAAGATGAAGATATAGTGTCTCACATCAATAAATTCCATTCCTTGATAAATCAGTTGGTTGGTATAAATGAAGAATTAAAGGAAAATGATGCAAAAGCCATACTTTTAAATAGTATGCCAAAAAGTATGTCCCACAAGGTATTCACCTTAAGCAAAATCAATCCAAGTCTAGAAAGTATTATATCCACATTGCTTGATGAAAGAAACAAACATGTTTCAAAAGAAGAAGTTGCATTGGCCACACAAAACAAGGCTAGTACTTACAAAAAATCAAAATATATGACAAAGTTCAAACATGCAATTGGCACATGTTTCTATTGTAATTTAAAGATAGGAAATGCAGTACTAAATTGCAAACAAAGAGCTCACGGGATCTTCTTGATGGAAAGTTGCAAGATAATGCTATGATAATTGAAGGAAAGGACCACACTTCAAGCGATGAAGAAATTTCACATCAAAGTGACGAAGAATATTTGTACTAGTTAATTTCTAGTTTTTCTCCATGTCATTATTAAGGGGGGATGTTAGAATTGAGTACTTGACATAAATAGTTAAATAAATAAATTAACATGATATTGTTAATTTATTAAATATATTTGGTTTTGGAAGTTGTATTCCTGTAATTAGTTTCATATGAGAATAATGGCCTTATAAATCCAATACTATGTAATAGATTTTGAGTGTAATGTGAATGACTGAATTTTAATTTGAGAGCAATCTCATTTTTTCTCTCATTTCAATAGATGGAGGGTGTTGTTGGCTCTCTACTCTCTACGGAAACATAAATCATGGTGTTATGTTTTATTTTTATTCTATTTATGTTATTTCATATGTGTTTCTTCAAATATCTATATGGGTAAGTGCACCAATTTGTGACACAATTTTGGTGCCAAATTGAATAAATTTGCAAAAAAAGCTCAAAATTGAGCATTTGGCGCATGCCAAATGAAAAAGTAAGTTAAAAGAAAAAATGCATTTCAAACCTGCATTTTCATTTCAACCCACACTTTGGCTTGGAGGATTTGAGCTCTGCAACTCGCGCTCGCCAAATCTCAACCATTTTTTGCACTCTTAGCTTGCTATTTTTCACGAGGATGTCACCAACACGTCAGAGACGTCGAAGATTGCGAAGAGGTATGTATTTTTTATTCTATTTATTTCAAATTTGATTTTGAATGTAGATTGAAATAGGTTTTTATAATAAAATTTTGTTCTAATTCTCAAGGAATGAATCTCCCCCTTGAAACATTGAGAATTCATAGTCATCCCCTCAGGAAGAGCCACCTATACAAGAACAACCTGAAACCCCTCCATCAATTCATAGGCATCCTCAAGGAATACAAGAAAATATTCTAAATCAAATTGAAAACAATAAAAGAGACATTGAACAATTAATAGGAAGATTAACGGAGCATGTTGAAACCCACCCTTATAGGAGAGGGATTGTTGAATCATTGAATTCAATTGTATCTCATGTAGGAGAAATGAGCGAGAAAATAATTTTTTAGTCAAATAAGAAGCATTAGATGAGACAATATTATGCTAGTGGTTTGTCATATGCAAATGTTAAAAAATAAAAAATTAGCAAAGCCGACTTGTGTGCCCTATTTACAGACCTAAAAACCAACGCACCTTTGTATCATGAATGCAGGAGGTTCCCCATCCATTAGTGCCACCATGAGTTAATTAAAAATAAATTTTGGGAGCGATGGTGGATGTTATTTGACCAACCTCCATGCAATAACCATGAGGTACAACAATAATTTTTGAGGAAACTCTATTGTGAGTTTGTCCTCAATAAGATGCCAAATTATTTTGACATCTTAGACTTTTAGGGTAGAGGTGGGGGCTCCACACATGATAGACCTAATGTACGACGTAATCCACAGTTGCCACCAAGACCCTTGGCCAAACCCATGGTGGAGCATGTTGTCGTTCCTTCCATTATTACTTGGATAGTGTAAAGGTGGACACACTGGAGTTGATTGGTTCACTCACCCAGACCATTTTACAATGTGTGAGGCTTCTAGTAGACCTAGTGTGGAGGAGATGTGTAGACCCCGAGCTCCACCCCACCATTGTAGCACTTGTGGTGCAGTTTGCACATACGATTATTAG
>VDFB02364411.1:0-13254 GCA_007258455.2 Sequoia sempervirens
ATTTCAGTTGGTAATGTAGGCATGAAGTAGGATGTGATTTATCATTGCTCTAACATCATATTTTAACAAAATTGCAAGAAACCATGGAGCTTGGAACTCCTGCAGCTTGGAGACACGACAATTGAAGACTTCAAATGTGACAATGATTCATCATTCCAGGCAGTGACGAATCACCTTCTCCCTTATACCTATATTATCTTCAATTGTGTTGTGCACATTTCTTCCTTGTATTTATTATTTGATTAATAAAATCAAATTAAGTTACTCCCACGACTTGTGTGGGACTTTGGTTTTTACAATATGAATAAAGCAACATTACTATGCAATTTAATTATTTCTTCTATTACAAACATTTGCATAATAACACCAGAAATTCACAAGTAATCAAAGTCTGGAATAGAATGAATACTTTAGCAGAAATATTGTACCTTTCAATGAGAAATGAAATTCAGCTCTACCTATTTTGAGTTGTAGCTAAAAATAGGTAACAATACCAAAGAATTTGTAACTATATCCAAGACCCACACCACTAAATATCCAATATATGTAGTTAAGATAGAGTTGAATCAAATAATATGGTGCACAAAGGTCCATCCTCAACCCATGGGATACAAAAATCAAGGAAAAAGGTGTTGCAATATGAACCAAAAAGTGTGATTTGTTGACGATGATGTTAGTCATGCACCAACAATGTAGATAAATTCTCACAAACACACCGCAGGAACCTATCTTTACTTGAAATATTGCACTGAGACAACCTAAATCTTAGGCTAACTCATCTTAATCTCAAGGCTCGTTTATGTTAGGTCTTGACTATACTAGGTTTGCATTAGGGTTCGTTGTGATAATTTTTTTAATCATGATGGGTAAACGATTTTTTCAATTTTCAAAGGAATCATATGGATAGGTAAAAGATAATCTCAGTCTGGTCATTTAACAATTTCATGAAATCGACAAATTTGCAACAACATTTCAAGAACTTCAAACAAATTGCTTTCACTTAAGTAAATTTAGCTTTAAGCATTCAGTGCAATATCATGGTATCAAAATATTTACGATAAAGAAACTCCATGCATTCATATCTCTTTTCTGGAAAAAATTGTAAAATTTAAACATTTATTCTAAAATAAAGCATAAAAAATTATTGAAAAATTAAAGTTTCTCCTAGGTATTATCCACTCACGCTTCAAGAATTAACCAAACCAAAGCAAACCATTCCATACGCCACCAAATTGATTCACAACTAGGCATAAAATGATGCAAGATTTTAAAGAGAGCGGGGATCATTTGCCATCGGATAGTGTCAGTATGCACCCTTAAATGACACAACACATAGTTTTGTCCGATAAGAACAAACAATCAACTACGTAAGATTTCATATTAGAAGATAGCTTTCAAATTGTGCTCTGATATTGATTAGCTTCTAATGAAACATACAATTTTTTAATTTGGAATGGAAAAGAAAATAGGAAAAAGAACAAAACTTAAAGAAGTTTTGGTTCTCCGCCATCTACAAATTCTAAACTTTTAACTTAAAATGAAACATCTCTTGACCTTTAATAAGAACTAGGCACTTAGGAAATTTAATCAACACATGAGAGGGAATCCAATGGATGAATTAGGATAAGGCACGTGGAATATGACAATTGGCAGGAGAATTGTTGAATAAGTCAATGGATGTCAACCTTTTTCAACACTCTAATAACTTTCGAGATCTCCATATTTGAAATGATCAAGACAGTGACTTGAATTGAGAAAATCCACTAAACGAAATGCAAGAACTTTCGATACATTTAGAATGATCAAGTGGTCATTATGTTCCTACACTCAGGTTTGGACTTGGGCTTAATGCACCCAGAAGTGAATCACATCGGAGCTTAAGAACAATCCTTTGTCACATGCGTAATACCAAGATTCTCAATTTCTCGATATCCTGTGCTTCTTCACAACAAACTTTGTTCCCACATGAGCTTTCAAAGTGCACTAACAAGCTTGGTAACACCATCAGACCTTCTTGCAACGCAAGTTTTCCTAACCATCCATACTCGAATGCTACATCACAATCTATTCCTCTTACAAGTACAAATTCTAGATATTAATCTCTTTTAAAAAATTCATGAAACTCTCATGAACACAAAACCATCATTTTGAATCAAATCATAAATATCACACTTCAAATGCATTCTTGCATAATTATCCTTTTAGGCTGGTTATCAGACCTTTTGAACCCCTGAGAAAACTTAGACATTTAACTTTAAAACTTAAAATTGTTACTCGGTACTCGGTACTCGACAACTTCAAATTTTACCAGAATAAAACTTTCCCAAATCCTAGAATCTACTGGAACCTCCACATTTCCCGAACCTTCATTCCCGGAAACACTTTACCAAAACTTGCATTAACATTTCAACACTTCTAACTTTCTGGTACGTGATACACTTGAATCACGATTTACTCCAAAAATTTCCTTTTAACTTTAACTTTTGGTGATCCATTTCTGCTAACCAGCACCAGCCATAAGCATTAGTTTTTACTTGGGTCCCCAAGTCTTATAGTCTTAGGGCGTGTTGTGAGACCACACAACAACTTGCAACCAATAAAATCAAATTTAAAAGAAATCCAAGATCAAATCACCCACTATAAATTATAATTTATACATATTTTCCAACAATAACTCCTTACCTTTACCTAAATTCTAGCATAAAGACTATAAAATTTCTCTGGAAAGTATCAATGTGTGCTTTGATTAATTCCAATTTTTGAAACTTGGTGAAAAAACTAGTTCATTGACATTGAACTACATAATTTAGTAATCCTCCAAAGCCAACCTTGGATAGAGCCTTGCTGCCAGTAAAGCATCCATAGCCCCGATAAGGTTATCTTTGTAATTCCCCCAAACATAGCTCTATTGCCAGACAGGCGTCCATAGCCCTAGTAGAGATATTTGGATAGCCAAAAGAGTTGAATTTTTCTCTTTTGATATTCATTTATTTTTTTATATTTCTTTGTAAGCTTATTTTCTTCAACTTGTAGGAAAGGAAGCTTGCTAGTAGGTTGGGAATTACAGTGGTAGCAAAGGTTATTTTTTGATTTTTCATTCAATGCAAATCCCTTCATCATTTCACTAATTCCCAAAAACTCATTTAATTATTGCCTGTATGTGCGACTTTCTAGCTAAACTTTACCATCCTTATGCCAAATTCCAGCTAACTGTAATTCGCTATCTATAAAAAAAAATGCATAAGGTAAAATTTAGAATTAAGTAATCCAATCACCAAATTAGTTCTAAATTTAGAAATATTGGTTACCACCCTTCCATTCTATTTTTTTTATGGCAACTGCTAAATTAAACTTGGCTAGCAATTTCGATCTAATGGTGTTGCACTAACATTAATGCATCAAATTTTCCATGATTACACTTAAGTCCAACCATAATACTCTACATTTAATTTTCACGTCTTAACACACTCGCATTTCTTCCTTTAATTTCCCAGATGTCGATGTGTGCCACCTTACCAGCTTAATTTTCCTTTTTGCAATACATACATGGACACCTTCATGATTAATACGGCTCAATAAAATACACTAAAATGACCACCATTAAATTTTGAAATCTTCAATTTGCTCGATTCATGATCTTAGTATTGGAAAACTTTGAAGCAATGGCCACCAATTTTATGAGAATTTATTTGATTTAATATTTAACTCTGGAGAAAATTATCCTATTGCCACCTCAACTTACATTTCCCAAGATTTCAATCCAGGCAACTATGTACCACAAAGTTCTCACAGTTTTCTATAAATTTCACGCTTCTCCTTCAAAATTTTCACACCATTTTTTGCTTTCTTCAATTTTATTTCTTTTCCACTCTACTTGTGCTTTGTTACTTCTAGGCTCATGGATATTCCCATTTTCTTGACTTACATTCGTTGCCAAAATTCCTTTTTGGGTCAAATTACTACCTAGATGTTGAATAAGGTTTTCTTTCTCAGGAATCCAACCACCAAATCCAATTTGCACCTGGTCCTCGGGGAAACTAATGTCGAGTTTAGAGCGTATTATAGGCTGATTTTAGAGTTGGCTTCGCGGTTCATAGCCTTGCTCCTGGACCTTGGGATTTCTATTGCTAGAGTTCGTGAGGTTGTATATATGATAGTGCAACCTAATTTTTTGGGGAATTTGGACTATGTCCTTTCTGTTGCACACCTAGCTATTGGAATTCCCTCTGCTAACGATATTCCACTATTTCTGGAATGAGGAGAATTAGTTCCCATCCAACATTTCTTAACTGATCTTCATACCCCTGACCTTGATACTCATAGATACAACGTTTACCTGGGATATACTGCCCTTATGGATGAAGCGTCCCAAAATGACTGGTTAGCCACCAACTGCTTTTAGCTTAGCTCCTTTTTTGCTCTTTTTTCCTTTTTTCATAGCGAGAAATTTTGAATTCCATCTACATATGAAGTATAATGATTTTTTATTTTTTGTGTATAGGAAGCGTGTATTTACTATGCATGGATTTATTTTTTCAATTCACAGTGCAATATTTTAAGAATATTTCAATTCACTCTCATGTGTGTTTTAAATTAAGTAGAATTCATTAATGGGTAAAAGCACAAACCTGTGTCACACTTTATAAAGGAATCGGCCAACAACAATTTTTTTTTTGAAATTCGACCACATAAAAGTGGTCTTTATGTTTTGAATTTGAAAATGATGTAAACTAATGAAATATAGAAATTTTGATGAAGTTTATTCCTATAATTTTTTGGAGTTTTAAAATTATTTTCATTATTTTTATCAATTTAGAATAGATTTTGGAATGTTGAAAATTTAAAAAAAAAGGTGACATTCACAGGACATCAAGAAACAAATTGAAAAAAACTTCATTTTTCCCTAAATTTTTTTTCTCCAAATAGGTAACTTCAATATCTAGCGCATGGAAAAAAATTCAAATTTTGATGTATATTTTTCTCATAATAACGTTTTAAAGTCAAACTTGTTAGAATTTGACAATTTTCATGAGACGTCAACTATTGTCTATTTTTTTAATCATTTTCAAAAACCAAATTATACCTTTTTGAAGAGGACTCTCTCCTCTAGTGCACCATATAATTAATTTTTTTTAATATGTTTTACTATTTTTTTAAATTTCTAATTAGCCTCTTTTTTAACTTTAACAACCTACTTGCATTATTTTAAAAATAAAATATATTGAAACTAATCAAAATATTAAAAAAACTACATATTCAAATTCACCACTTAGAACTCTAATAAAGGGTATTTTTCTTTTCTTTTTGAACATCATTTTGACTGAAGAAATACTTAGTTGAGTTGAAAGTTTTAGAATTTTTTGAAAAAAGTTGAGTTGGCTGCCAACTAGGATGCCACATAGACAGTTTCGGTAGAAAGGGTTTCTATAGAAATGGTTTCAGTTGAAACCCTTTCTATAGAATCCCCACACATAAAATAAGCCAATTTCAAAGCAACAAAGAGAAAAAAATATTTATTTTGGATTTGATCGAAACCTATTCGACCAAAACCCTATGTGCCACGTATAGGCCACGTGGTTTCGGTCAAAACCTATTCAGCCAAAAAATTTCTGACTAAAAATGTTTCACTTAGAACTATTTATTTGGATGAAAGTGTGACACAACTTTGTGCGTTTACCCTACTGTCGAGAACAAACCAGAAAGCAAAAACAAACCCTACAAAAACAAACTAACCTAACTAAAGATTTAGAGCCTAAGCAAGCAACTAACCCTAACTAAGCAATTTACCTTAATTTCTACTACTATCTTCATGGTGTTCTTTGTATGAATTACAACAGGCTTGTCTTTAAATTCACTTGAATACACTTCAAATATCCTACTATAATAATAAATTGTTTTAACTTTTCTGCATTTAACAAATGTAAACTCAAATACGTACTTACCAATGAATTGGCTCATATGTATGGAAATGACCTCATTAAAGGTTGATTGCACACACCTTTGTTGGCTTCTCAATACTCTACCTTCTTTCAATCTTGGTTCATGGTTTTCCTTTTCGCTTTTCTCTATTCCATGAACGACTACATTCATTTCTTGATTTTCTCTCTCTCTAAGATTTCTCAAGTCCTTGGCCCTATCTTCACTCATAGTAGCTCTATTCACTTCATTAGACCAAGCAGTAGCACAATTTACATTATCATCAAAAAGAGAGAAATTAAAAACTTGATATTTTGTATTCTGCATGAAATCAAGAATATCTTCCCTTTTAGATCATGGATTTTCAATTAGGGGTGAAAAGCACACGTCTTCCATTCATTTTTCCCACTTTTTCTCTTCATTGTCACCTTCCACATGTGAGAAGATCAGTCACTCATCATTTTCACATTCATGCTTTTGACGTGTTGTTTCTAAGTCTCAATTAGGAGTTTCCTCATGTCAATTACAGTTAGTGGATCCATTTGATTCAATAGTTAATTTCCTAGTATTTTTTTATTTCACTAGGGTTAGGATTTTCTTCACAATCTAAACATATTTTCCTTAATAGTTCCTTTCTTTTAGCAATCAAAGGAATTTCCATTAATGGAATCACATTATAGGTAACCAAAATTTCACAATCAGGTTCACCATGATCGGTTGTATCATGAATTCTATACTTAGTGAACAAACTCAATGGATAAAGTCTCTAGTTAAGGATTTTCTGGAGCTTATCAATGTCCATTTTACTTTCCATTATTAGCTCGCTTAAACTTTCGTCTCACAAGCAACTTTCCAACCCAGAACCAGGATAACAATACTGATTCCAGATAAAATCGTGAGAGGTCCTCCTAGCACTAGTTCTTGTTGATGACGATGTTAGTTGCACACTAACAATGCAGATAAATCCTCATGGACACACCACAAAAACTTCTCTTTACTTGAAAGATTGTACCAAGAAAACCTAAATCTTAGGCTAACTCAACTTAATTCCAAGGCTCGTTTATGTTAGGTCTTGACCATACTAGGTTTGCATTAGGGTTAGTTGTGATAATGTTGTTAATCATGAGGGGTAAACAGTTTTTCAATTTTCAAAGGAATCATATGGATAGGTAAAAGATAATCTCAGTTTGATAATTTAACAATTTCATGAAATCGACAGATTTGCAACAACATTTCATGAACTTCAAATAACTTACTTTCACTTAAGTAAATTTAGCTTTAAGCATTCAACAATATCATGGAATCAAAGGATTTGAAACAAAAAAAATGCCATGCATTCATCTCTTTAAATTGGGAACATTTTCTAAAATTTAAACATCTATTCTAAAATAAATCATCAAAAATTATTGAAAAGTAAAGTTTCTCCCAGGTATTATCTACGCATGCCTCAAGAATTAACCAAACCAAAGAAAACCATTCCATATGTCACCAAATTGCTTCACAACTAAGCACAAAATGATGAGATATTTTAAAGAGAGGGGGGATCATTTTCCACCAGATAGTGTCAGTATGCACCCTTAAATGATGCAACACACAGTCTTGTCTGATAGGAACAAACAATCAACTACGTAAGATTTCATATCAGGAGATATCTTTCAAATTGGCTTTGATATTTATTAGCTTCTAATGAAACATACAAGTTTTTAATCTGGAATGGAACAAAAAATAGGAAAAAGAACAAAACTTAAAGAAGTTTCGGTTCTCCGACATCCACAAATTCTGAACTTAACTTAAAATGAAACATCTCTTGGCCTTTCATAAGAACAAGACACTCAAGAAATTCAATCAACACATGAGAGGGAATCCAAGGGATGAATCATGATAAGGCACGTGGAATATGACAACTAGTAGGAGAATTGTTGAATAATTGTCTTTAAGATTTCTGGATAAACTATGTGCATCTTTTTACATCAACGTTTTGGATCATACTCCATGATCCATCATCAAGATGAAAAGCAGAAAGAGAGAAGTGAAAGATGAGATAGCAGACTTGGATATAAAAGGAGAGGGGTTGAATAAGTCAACATTTATCAAAAATCTTAGAACAACTATTATGAGCTGTGGCAACAAAATGCTGTTGATTGTTGAATAAGTCAACATATGTCAACCTTCTTCAACACTTTAATAACTTTTGGGATCTCCATCTTTGAAATGATTAGGATAGTGACTTGAATTAATCAAATCCACCAAAGAAAATGCAAGAACTTCCCATACATTCAAAATGATCAAGTGGTCATTATGTTCCTACACTCAAGTTCAGACTTAGGCTTAACACACCCAAAAGTGAATCACACTGGAGCTTGAGCACACTCCTTCATCGCATGCGAAATACCAATATTTTGGTTTTCCCAGTATCCGGTGCTTCTTCGAAACAAACTTTGTTCTCGCATGAGCTTTCAAAGTGCACTATCAAACCTGGTAACACCATCAGATCTGCTTGCAACCCAAGTCTTCCTGAATATCCATACCCAAATACTGCACCATAATCTGTTCCTCTTGCAAGTATGAATTCCACATATTAATCCCTTTTAAAACATTCATAAAACTCTCATGAACACAAAACCATCATTAATAAATCATCATTTCAAACAAATCATAAATATCACACTTCAAATGCATTCTCATGTAATTATTGTTTTAGGTTGGTTACCAGACCTTTCAAACCCCCAGGAAAATTTAAACATTTAATTTTAAACCTTAACATTGTTACCTAGTACGTGATGATCAAATGTTAGGATCTAGGACTATTGCACGTGAACAATAACTTTTACAATGATTAAATTGAAGGTTTTTAAAACGTAATTTCGTAATTAAAATGCTTAAATAAATAAAGCAATAATAAAGTGATGAACAAAATAGAAGAGAGATAGGAGAGAGAAGACAAAACACAAGTTGATAACGAAGTTCACCAAGATGGTTACGTCCCCGAGCCCCTCTCCAACAGAGTGACTGATCCTTTATTATGCTCCAAATTGATTACAAGGCATCAACAAAATATAGTGTCGAGTCTTCATGAGTTTCAAAGTCTTCCTCTTTCAAGTGTAGCAAAGTAATGCTCCTTTGATGCACAAATTCAAACACTCAGACTCTCCATACAAATTCTCTCATAAGTCACCACTTGGTTACCGAAACTCCTAAACTCCCCCCTTTTTATACATGAAATTTACCCAATACATTTACTAACCATATGATTTACATTATAGAGAAAAATCTTTGACAATTCCCCTATTTACAAATAAAAATCACTAATCCCCTTTAAAAATCTTTAAATATTCTTCTAATTCATTTAAAGCCTGTTGTAATTTCCTTTTCTTGGGCTAAACAATTAAAAGGATAAACTTCTTTTAAATTTTAGGGGTCAATCTTTAATTTTAAGGGATATCTGGTTTTTGAATTGTTTTGAAAACTGTCTGAGCTCGGTATTCACTCATAGACACACAATGGCGTAGTAGTGGAGAGTCATTTTGGGGGCAGGGAGGTTGGGTGGTTGACCCCTTGCCCCATCTATTTTTACAAAAAAATCTCCAACTTTAACTTAACAAAAGAAATCGCTAGCTATATGTAGTTAAAGCGCGAACTATGGCACATTGACAAGAGTGGATATTGGAAACTAGGAGGTCATGGGGTTGAATCCCACTAAAATTTTTAGTAAACCATTCAACCAACTCAGACCCATGGAGGAGAGAGAGGGGTGCCACGTGGCACTCGATGATTCGTCCAAACACAACACTATTAGCACCATGCAACACCTAGTCAGCAATACATGTCAACACGTCAGCCCTTTGTATTGCCACTTGTACCCATCATACACCACGTGTTAACTCCCCATTGGTCTACGTCATCTAAACTTGCCACGTTAGCATGTTGATGTCATGCTGATGTCATCATTGTGCAGTCAAGTAGGCATGGTCAACCTTCAACTTTGACTGGCCATATCTTCGCCACACGAGCTATGTTTTTGATGAAACGAGCGATGTTGGGATCGTGGTGACAAGCTCTTCATTTTGATGTTGATTTTGACAAATTATGAAATCATCAATTTTTTTGCATTCCTGATTGGCCCCTAGTACCTGTTTGGCCCAACTTTGATTGAGCATAACTTGAGCGTATGAGCTCCTTTTGACTTCGTTCAAGTTGTGTTGGGTTCAATTTTCTGAGCACTTTGACATGGCGATGAATTCTAGAGCATATGAGACACTTCATTTTTTTATGACAAGTATCCACCTGGATCACTTGACAACTTTAGTTTTTACCAAAATAAAACTTTCTCGAATCCTTGAATCTACAAGAACCTCCACATTTCCTAGACTTTCATTCCCGGACCAAAACATTTTACCAAAACTTGCATTAACATTTCAACACTTCTGGCCTTCTGATACCCGGTACACTTGAATCACAAATTACTCCAAAAATTTCCTTTTAACTTTAATTTATCGTGATCCATTTCTACTAACTAGCACTTGCCATAAGTGTTAGTATTCACTTGGGTCCCCAAGTCTTATAGTCTTGGGGCATGTTGTGAGACCACACAACATGATCCTACTATGCAAGGAGTTGATCCAGGTCAATGTCCATGGAAAATAATAATCTTTATATATAGGTCCTCTATCTAGATCAGGGATAAAAATCTAGGGAAATATTACATTCCAATGAATGGACCTTTCTTTTGGTGTAAATAAAGTCTTGTACCTAGTTAATTCATTACTAGGGGACTTAGGAGACTTATTCACATGTTGAGTTTACTTAGGTCTAGGAAGGAATCTTCTAGAACTTGTGTTAGTTGTCATTATATCTTATCTTATCTTTTGACTTTTAACGCATAAAAGTCCTGTGTAGTTATGATAAGTTGACCTTACATCATAAGATTAAGACACAAGACCTAATCTTATGAAATCTTATGTCTCACCTTGGCTATATAACCAGGTGGTCTCTTATGTAATTAATATTGAATTCTTGGATAATCAATCCCATTGCAATCTTGAGCATAACATATTGATCTCTTTGTGTGCTTACCATTTGGCCTCTAGATCTTGTGTATCTACATAGCCAACTCTAACATGGTATCGAATGGGTTGGGTGCCTTGGTTAGCCATTTTTGAGAGATCTTGGTAGATCTTGAAAAGTTGAGTATACTCTTCTCTTGCATCATATGATGATCTGGAGAATCAAAAAATCTTGATAAAAATACCAGATTTTGGGGGGGGGGGTTCCTCTTTGTGGCTTTGTATTGTAAGTTTAAATCAAAGCTTGTTGGGTGTAAATCTAAGCTCATCATTCACTAAGGTGTTTGAGAAGGTCGGGCTTTTCCTTTCTTTTGTTTTGTCCAAATTGGACATATGAGGACAAATCTACAAGGGTTTAAAGTTAAAGAGGGTCGCCAGATCCAAGGTAGCTACAATTTTGGGAACATTTGGATCAAATTCAATTCTACCATCATAGTATTTAAGGGCCAAAACCCTAAGATCGATTGTCAATTCATCAAAATTCTAAAACACTTCACTAGCTTGAGGAAATTTTTCTCCTATTTGGCCATACAAACTCAATTATTGCAAGTGATGGGAATGATTTTTCTGAAAAAATAATAAAAATAAAAATTGTTGGTTGAAAATTTTTTTATAAAAGAAAATAATATAGTAGACTTATTTTTCAAAAAAATTATTTAAAATCATTTTTTTTTGAGTACTGTGTATTTTGCATACCTAGTCCCCTGTACCCACCATATGTACAAGAGGGCCCTATGGGCACCATTTGGCTCCACCATAGATTGCTCTCTATAGTCACGAGCCCCACAAAAACTGACAAGCTTTTTTGAAAAAATTGATGCATAGAAAAAGAATATTTCATGCTTTAAAAAAAAAATATTACACTAGCTTTTAACACAAGCAAACAAAATATTCCTATAGAATATTCAGGTACAGGTAGACCTGTGATGGCTTTAAAACCATCAAAATTAATCATGCAACTAAGAGAATATTCCTTAGCATCCCATGATTTCGACATCTTCAGAAGAATATTATGTTTCATGGAATATTTCGTCCGCGCATGGTATATTGTATCGATGGCTAGGAGGCCATCAAATTTAACCTAGTAGATTGATGACGTTAGCAAGGCGTCAACACATTTTTTGAAAACTTTTGATCCCTCATAGTTGCAGCTTTTGTTTTTGTAGTCAATTTTTGAATGACCATAACTTAGTGATCTGATTTCCATTTTTTGAGATTTTTTTTTAATTGGGGAAAAATTTCATGCTCTTTATAGTGGTGCAATTAGTTTTTGATTTTGGTGCCCGGGTTTTCCAAAAATTACAAATTCTTATAGGTGTTGTTACATTGTTCTTGTTTTTGAAACTTCTAGAGCTTCGTTCTTGCTCCTACGGTAATATTTTTGGGTGATTTTTTTTAAAGTACATAAATTTTTTTGTACTTTTCAATGGTGTGATCATATTGATCTCATTTTATGTAAAAATTTCACTTTGAACTTGTGGAAAATTTGGCATCTATAAGCACTAAGATTAATTCTAGTTTTATGTTTTTGGCATCTAGCACCTGTAAATGCACTAAGTATAAATTTTCAAATCATATGTTGTTCGAGGGATTCTTGATTGAGTGATTTAGGGGGGGTTCTCTTGTTGCATTCTTTTGATTTGTTTTCTTGTGCTCTTCTTTTTCATGGATCATTATAAGGTTCCTTTACTCACATCATATAATTATTCAAGATGGCATCAAAATGCATGGAGTATTCTAATAACTGAAGGTCACTCTCTATATGTTGAAAATAAGGTACCTAGACCTACAAATGTTGATAAACAGATAAAATGGATTATTGAACATACCAAAGCTCTTGGATGTCTTTGTAAACTAGTTTCTCAAGATATAATATTTCAAATTGAATCATGTAAGAATTCTCATGAAGCTTGGAACTGATGAGGGCCACATCATCCAAAACCCACATAAATCACAACAGCAGATACCAACACAGAAGTTGCAAGACAAAAAAATGAATCACTTTCAATTATTTTCAAAAAATGAAATTACAGATTTAAAGCTTACATGCTACAACCTCATGGGCTTGATTCATTACAACAAAATCAACTTTGAAAAGAAAATCTACTATTTGGAGCCACAATCTGCACTACCGAGGCCACCTTCTACAACCCCCACTTAACCCTTTTTATTTTCTCCAATAACCGCCATAGAATGTTCTAGAAAGTTCAAATTTCCCCTTTTTTGTTTTGGTACCAAAAATTCTTGTCGTTTGATTTTTGGCCTAGGAAGAAAT
>VDFB02364412.1:0-31432 GCA_007258455.2 Sequoia sempervirens
GTAATTCAACAATTTTGGCATGATAACTTTAGAGTATCACCCAATGCAAAGGATGTTTTAAAGTTAAGAATTGGAAATCAAGACCATACACCACATCCTAAACATTTCTTGGAATCAAGCCAAACAATGTTGTTCAAAAAATTTATTGAAACACATAAAAATATGGAAATCTCACAAAGGACTTTTGAGGGTTTGAAGCCATTTTATTGTGTGCCTCTTAAGATTTGTAATACTTGTTGTTGCAAATACCATGTGGAGTTTTCAATGTACCATGAGCTATTATGCTATATCCGTTCTACTTTTCATACTAATGAAATGTTATAGGAGTGTGGTGCAATGCATCTTCCAAAATCATCAAGGGACTTGCTAGATCTATTTTTATGTTCTAGAGATGATGGTTGCTTTTTCTATAGAAATGATTGTTTAAATGCAAAGTGCTCACAATGTGGTGGCTTGTCAAAGTTTGTTCAATGTTTTCATGAGAGTTTCGAACATGAATTTGTAAAGAAGCTTGTTGAGAAAAAGAGATATGAGATAGTCAAATATACTTTGCAAAGCAGAGGTGAAGGTTTTAGATGTGAGTTGGTTACAAAAGAATGCAGTGTTGCTGATTTTATTTCAGATTTTAAGGACAATATTTTCTACAAGTATGCAAGGAATAGTCATAGGTCTCAGTGGTTGGATCAACAATTTAGGATGTGTAAGGAATCTTTTTTGATTGGCACTATTATATCAGTGGTTGACTTTGCAGAAAACTACACATTGCAACCACAAAACAAGGTACTATCTCAGTATTACAATTCCATTCAGATTGTTATTTTTGTCCACATAACATTTATACATGCACCTAATAGTATAGAGGAGGATCAAAAGATAATTACAGAGCATCATTTTTATATGAGTGATGATAGATCTCACTCATCTGAGTATGTCCAACATTGTTTCAAGAACTTTTTTGAGTTCTTGTAGGAGCATTATATAGCATTGGGCCGACATCTAATTTGGTCAGATAATTGCATAGGTCAATTCAAGAATGCTCGTATGTTTTATTGGTTGACTATAATGCATGTAGAGAGGGGTCTACCTCATATTTGGAGTTTTTTTGAAGCTGGACATGGGAAAGGGGAGCACGATGGAGTACTTGCATGTGTAAAGAGAGCTCTAGTTAAGGAGCAATTGAAGATTTGAGGAGAAAAATTCAGTGATGCATGTTCTATAGTTGATTGGTGTAGTTCAACATTGTCATAGGGAGGGACACTTGATTCAACAGTGCACAAATTATTTTGGTTCGTTGAGGAGGGTATAGTGGGAGGTAGATTAGATTGTCATACAATAAAAGATTCTTCAAAGATGCATTCATTTTGAAGCTCAAATGCAGGCACACGGACCATTTGGACACAAGAGTTGGCTTGTTTTTTTCAGAGTTGTATTTAGTGCGAGTGGGATCAATGTGATTCAAGTGAGTGGGTGGATACATGGGTACCATAGTATCTAACTCCTTTATCTCAAACAATATCCATGACAAATGACATAATGGAAAGTTCAGTTGATTATGACTTGCTTTCAGATCTACTATAGCTAGGACATATTTTTGTAGTTGTTGCATTGTAGGGGAATGAAGAGAGATCAGACTATTGGTTGGCTCGATGTGTGCGGGTAAAGCATAAGCTAACACAACCGATGGAAGATGATGATGGTTTCATGTATCCTACAGGTTTAGTTGTGGTTGTAGGAACTTGGTTGTGATCATACATGATTAGAAAGAATGGAATACTTGCATTTGAAGACTACGAGAAACACAAAACCATTCTCATGTATTCGCACATTGTTATAGCAATAAATGTTAAGTTGTTGAAGTATCATGCCAGACCAAAGTAAAAACAACTATGGACACTTAGTAATGTTGATCATGAAGCAATATTGGATACTCTTAATCAAAGAGATGGCCCGTCAGGAACACTTGAATAGCATTTTCAAGAATGGAAGGTAGAATGCTTATGTTCATTATGATTAAGTTCATTAGTGTTCTTTATTTAATACTGATATTTTATATACTATTGCAATGCAGGTGTCTTTAATAGTGATATCTTGTATGCACTTTTGTGATATTTTTGGCAAGATTGATCATGGACCTACTGCAACAATAGCTAGCTCTAATCCTTTCGAAGAGGTATGCGTATTTTATAGTTTGCATCACTAGCTCATCATCATTCAAGTTGTTTAGATTAATATAGATACATTAGTCTAAACATATTTTCTATTGTGACAATATAGATTTCTCATTTTCCCACTTTTGCGATATTCTTGGCACGATTGATCATGGACCTACTACATCCATGATCTGTACATTTGAAAGGTTTTGGAAGTGCTACATCCAATAAACCCTCAAGAATTACACTAAAAACAAGGGTTTTTTTATTTGACAGTTACAGTTTTGTACAAATGGAATCCAATTGTAAAATCTTTGTTTTCTTGGCAATTTATTTGCTACCCCGAGCTTTTAGGGGAGTGTGTGGTGTTTGAAGGTATGTTGCTTTGCATTTTTGGGATAATTGAGTAGCATGTTCAAGGGTGAATGTATAGGAAGTTAACACTGGTCCAAAGGATTCTATGTTGTTTCTCATATATGTTATGTAACTTGGATATGGGTGTTTGAATTAGTCATGTGTTCGTCTGGTGTTTTGGAAAATTGTGGAGTAACTGGACAAAAACTATTTTCTCACTATTGCAAGGGTTTAAGGGGGTTAAAGAGGGAAATGTGTATTTAGTTTCTTTTCAAGTTTTAAGGGAGTTTTGGATTGTCCAAAGAGGTTAGAATAATCTTGTTAGATGCCTCAAATAGGTAGGTTGTAAAGACTTTGTGATTGTGCCCTTGTGTCTGCATCAAATTTTCACCTAATTTGACTCGGTTCAATGTAGCTTAGAGTGATTGGGAATATTTGGGTGCAAGAGAGGACCATCCCTAGCATAAACATACCCATATAGATGTGTTGGAATAGTCTATTTGGCTGTACAAGTTGCGGAATGAAATTTGCACCACTTTGCAACTTTACACTGCTTGCGTCTAACAACTTTTCCCTCCACTAAAAAGTCATCACCATAGGAAAACACCTCCGAGATAGAAAAAACTAAGAGAGGTTTTTATAGATGGTCCCAACACAATCCCATAGCCTTGGATGGAGAGTCTGTAAGCATCATGGTCTTCAAGAAATTGACATTCAAAGATTGTTTCCTTTTAGCACTTTAGACTCTTAAGAGAAATCGTTGGTCCAATGTAGCTCAGAGTGATTCAACATATTTGGGTGCAAGAGAGAACCATCCCTAGCATAAACGTACCCATCCAGACATGTTGGAACAACCTGTTTGGTCGTATGCTTTGCAGAATGAAAGTTGCACCACTTTGCAACTTTACACTGCTTGCATCTGGCAACTTTTCCCTCCACTAAAAAGTCATCACCATAGGAAAATTCCTTCGAGATAGAAAAAACTAAGAGAGTTTTTTGTAGATGGTCCCAACACGATCCCATAGACTCAGACGGGGAGTCTGTAAGCATAACGATCTTCGAGAAATAACCCTCCAAAGATTACTGCATTGTAGCACTTTGGACTCTTAAGGGAAATCACTGGTCCAATGTAGCTCAGAGTGATTTGGTGTATTTGGGTGAAAGAGAGGACCATCCCTAGCATAAAAGTACCCATTTTGATGTGTTGGAATAGTCTGTTTGGTCGTACGAGTTGCGGAATGAAATTTGCACCACTTTGCAACTTTACATTGCTTGCATCTGGCAACTTTTCCCTCCACTGAAAAGTCATCACCACAGGAAAATTCCTTCAAGATAGTGAGAGAGGTTTTTGTAGATGGTCCCAACACAATCCCATAGCCTCAGATGAAGATTCTGTAAGCATCACGGTCTCCGAGAAATAGACCTTCAAAGATTGCTACCTTTTAGCACTTTGGACTCTTAAGGGAAATCATCAGTCTAATGTAGCTCCGAGTGATTTGGCGTATTTGGGTGCAAGATAGGACCATCCCTAACGTAAACATACCCATTTGAACGTGTTGGAATAGTTTGTTTGGTTGTACGAGTTGCAAAATGAAAGTTGCACCACTTTGCAACTTTACACTGCTTGCATCTGGCAATTTTTTCCTCCACTGAAAAGTCATCACCATAGAAAAATGCCTTTAAGACAACAAAAACTGAGAGAGATTTTTGTAGATGGTCCCATCACTATCCCATAGCCTCGTACAAAGAGTCTATAAGCATCACGGTCTCTAAGAAGTAGACCTTCAAATATTATTTCCTTTTAGCACTTTGGACTCTTAAGGGAAATTGTTGGTCCAATGTAGCTCAGAGTGATTTGGCGTATTTGGGTGCAAGAGAGGACTATCCCTAGCATAAACATATCCATTTGGATGTGTTAGAATAGTTTTTTTGGTCGTAAGAGTTGCATAATGAAAGTTGCACCACTTTGCAACTTTACACTGCTTGCATCTGACAACTTTTCCCTCCATTGAAAAGTCATCACCATAGGAAGACGCCTTCAAGATAGCAAAAACTGAGAGAGGATTTTGTAGATGGTCCCAACACAATCCCATAGCCTCAGACAGAGAGTTTGTAAGCATCATGGTCTCTGAGAAATAGACCTTTAAAGATTGCTGCCTTTTAGCACTTTGGACTCTTAAGGGAAATCATTGCTCCAATGTAGCTCAGAGTGATTCAGCGTATTTGGGTGCAAGAGAGGAAAATATCTAGCATAAATGTATCGGCGTGTTAGGAATATTCTATCTGGTTGTACAATTTGCGAATGAAAAGTTACTGCCACAACTTTACACTACTGCATGTCGCGACTTTCCCTCGAAAAGTCATGCCGGGAAATGCGCTGAATATACAAAAGCAGAGGGTTTTGTAAGATAAAGGTCTCCTGATCCACCATCGCGGATGAAGATTATAAAGCTTACATCATAGTCTGCGAGAAATGGAACGCTTCAAAGATTTGTGCGCTGCTTGCGGACCGAAGTAAAGTGGGTCACCGGTAGGCAGGTGGGTGCGTGGCGGGGTGGGAAGACGTACATTGCCGGCGATGGGACGGAACCGTACATTTGGTTGCCGGTGCAGGCCGTGAAAAGTTACCTGCACTACAACTACTGCTGCCGCGAAGCGGCGCCGCCAAAAGTCATCCTGCAGGGAAAACACAACTAAAGATAGAAAAAACTGAAGGGATTTTTTGTATAGCGGTCTGGCTGCGATGCACCATATCCTTGGACAAAGAGTCTATAAGAAATATCATGGTCGCAAAGAAATAAGACCTTCGAATTACACCACCTTTGCTTGCGGACTCTTAAGATTATCGGTCCAAATGTCAACCCAAGGTGGTTTGAGCTTATGTTGGGTGCAAAGAGAGGACCATCCTAAGCGTGCGTATACCCATACGAGCGTGTTGGAACGATGCGATTTTGATTGTCCCTGAGTTACAGTGAAAGTTGCCACTTTGCAACTACATTGCTTGCGCTTGAGCAACTTTTCCCTTCACTAAAAGTCATCACCATATGGGAAGCGCCTCTGAAATAAAATAAAAAGCGAGAGGTTTTGTAAGATAGTCCCAACATAATGCCACTTGGCCTTGGGCCGGAGAGTCTGTAAGCATCGGTCTTGAGAATAGACCTTCAAAGATTGCTTCTTTTTAACATGGACTCTTAAAGGGAAACTGGTGGAGCAACATAGTTAACTTCTTCACAAACTTGGTTTTGAAGTAATTTCATTCTTTTTTGTGCATTTAAAATGGATTTTTAAGCCTTCCACCCTAAAATTGACCTCTAAATAACTTCAAACACCTTAACTACCTCATTCTTATTCATTTATTTTGCAAACAAGCATTTTCATTCCAATAGGCTAAGCTTTGATTTTTGCTTGTTGGATTGAATGCGGACCATGACACAACTTTCTTTTTTCTAAAATTGTTCAACATCATTGAACTAAGAATTTATCACACATCTGCAAAGAAACAAAGGAGTACCACAAACTAAAACACATTACACTTCGGTTCTCACTAACTTGATGTACTCTTCAACATCTCTCCTCTAAAAGCAACCTCTAAATAACTTCAAACACCTTAACTACCCTAAAATTGACCTATAAATCACTTCAAACACCTTAACTACCTCATTCTTATTCATTTGTTTTGCAAACAAGAATTTTCATTCCAAGAGGCTGAGCTTTCATTTTTGCTTTCAAAGAAAAATCTTCCTATGCCACTATTACACTACACAGGTAAACTAGGCTTTGTATTGTCCAGACCTATATTAAGCTACCACTCTCAAGACCAATGTAACAATGATACAAAATAATGCTTTGATTTTGAAAGATGGGTCACTTTCCTACTTTGGGTTGGATTTCAAACTCTCTAAAACTATCATGGATTTCTTTCATTCCTTGTGCCTCCACCTCCCACTTCCTTCTCTTGTGGGCCTTTGAAATTTTTCCTTTCCATTCGCATAACACCCTAATACCTTGACCACCACTTCTCAAACCATACATTCCTCTTTGGATCTTTGGGCCTTTTGATGATGTCTTACGTTTGTAAAAGAGCCAATGGGGTATCCTAATCCTCAAACCCCTAGATCCCCATTGTCTTGTGTCCTAACACCCAAGAATCCCATCGCCTGAACCCTTGATGTTGGACCTTGGGATAATTATTTACTTGAACTTAAAGCAATCATTTCCCTAGATCTCCACACTCAAGCATGCACTTTCACAAAACCTCACCATTTGAATGGACTCCACCCATGACCACGACTAACCAAGAATGCAATTAATGAGCCCAAATTTGAATGTGAGAAAATGGAAAGAAAATTTGGACCCATGTTAGGCCTTCAACCTTTTTTTTTATAAAAGAGGGTAAAAATTTATTGAATCAGAAAAGCATTACAAAGGGGAGAGAACTCCTAGCAAAAGCACCAAAACAACACCAAATTAAGAAACTCCTAAGAAGCACCTCATATCTTCCATAACCAAATCTTCAAGAACTAAGGCTAAATCAACAGGGAGGTTGTCCCAATCCGCCACACTCCAAGTCCCCATCTGCTCAGAAGCCCACCTAGCCAAGCCATCTGCCACCTTATTCCACTCTCGAGGAACATGACAAAAAACAACCGAGTCTAAGGTAGTGCCCAAAGCAACAGTTTTCTTGGCCACCATAGCCAACTGCCAATTCACCTCCTCAAACTGCCTCTTATTTAACAAGTCAATAACTACCTAGGAGTCAGATTCACAAACAATCCTTCTCCATCCCAGAGCACAAGCCCGTTCCAAAGCCAGGAGAATGGCAGTGGCCTCCATGAGGTTATTAGTATGCTGACCTCTATAAATAGAGAAGAAAAACACCACTACTCCTGAGCCATCTCTACCAATGCCACCAACACCAGCATGCCCAAGATTTCCTCTAGAAGAGCCATCAGTATTAATTTTTAGCTCCCCCAGAGCAGGGGGGCACCAGTGACCAGCCCGACTAACCTTCTCCCTCCCGCGCCTATGGCTAACAGTCCTCCCAATTCCTTTTCCCCTTAGGGATAGCCCCAGAGCACTAACAATTCCAATATCACTAGGATCCACAGGAACAGACATATCACACTTAGCTGTCAGAGTTTCCTGAAGACCTCCCAAGATTCTCAACCAAAGCTGGCAAATCAGCAACTTTCTATCCAAAAAAATCCTTCGATTGCATTCCAACCAAACATGCCAAATTATCAGACTAGGGCCTATAACCCAAGTAATTAAAAGAAAAGAAGTCCTAACCAAAGGGGACCCTTGACTTTCCCACAATTCCTTCAAGGAAACATGTCTACACGGCATACGCCACAGGTTCCACCAAAAGTGCCAGATGGCTTTCGCAAATGAGCACTGAAAGAAAAGATGAGAGATACAATCTTCATGCCCAGCACACATAACACACATAGAAGGTCCCTGGAAATCGCGCTTGCAGATATTTTCCCAGGTAAGGCATTTTCCTTGTATCACTAACCAAGAGAAGAAATTGCACTTAGGCCATGCAAACCTATTCCAAACCTTCTTCCACCAAGAGATCTCAGTACTCCCAAACAACTGTTTATCAAGGGTAGCATAACCTGAAGCAACAGAGAATCTTCCTTTTGGATTAGAGTCCCAAGCCAACACATCCCGCCCAGAGAGAGAGCAGCAAACATGACTAGACAAAATCCCAATAAGCTCCTGACGGTCCTCAACTGAGCCACCAGGAGGCCATTCCCTTGGGTCCTTCCACCTGAAAATAGTAGCTTGCCCCAAAGTTTGATGAGTTTTAAAATCAGCCACATGACAAAAACCAGCTTCCGTGAAGCGTTGACACAAATTTTGCAGATGAGGATGAGAAGCCAAAATGGGAGGATACCCATCCCAAGAATCATGCCAGAAAAGAGCTTCCTTACCCTCATTACAAATCCAGAACAACCCCTGTTTGACCAACTTGGCCCCCCTTTTAAGAGTGCACCAGATCATAGAACCCTTCCCTTCAAGGTTGAAGCGAGCCACATCAGCACTCTCGACCTCACTAAGATACTTTGAGGTAAGAATTTTTGCCCACAACTGATTTTGCTGAGAGCACCACCGCCAATATAGTTTCGCAGCTAGAGATTGCCCATTCAAGTCAGTCCTACGAAGCCCCAACCCGCCTTCCTGCTTCGGTCTACAGATGACATCCCATTTAACCAAGCTGCATTTTCTATGAAGAAGATTACCAGTACAAAGGAATTTCCTAGACAATTTTTTGAAATCTTTGATAAAACTAGAAGGTGCCGAGAGAACAAAACATCTGTATATAGGAAGAGCTTGAACCACAGACTTTAGCAAAGTCACTCTACCAGGAGAAGAGAGCCACCTGCAAGTCCAATGACTAACCAGATTCTGAAACTTGTCCAAAATCCCCTTCCACCACAATTGAGGAAGCGAGCGAACCGCTAGTGGGATGCCAAGATAAACAAAAGGGAGAGTACCAATCTGGAAATGGAGGATACCAGCAATCCTCCTTTGAATAATCTTTGGAGTATTAAAGAAGTAAATATAGGACTTCCCTTCATTGATTCATTGACCTGAAGCAGCCAAGTAACAGTCCAGAGTGCTACACCATCTGACAGCTTCCTCAGCCTTGGCACGACCCATGAGAGCAGTATCATCCACAAACTGCAGATGAGACTAGGAGGGGATGTTATTTCCCCAACTCCACCCTTGTATCAAGCCACACTCCACACGAGATCTTATAAACCTCCCTAGGCCTTCAGCAAGCAAAATAAACAAATAGGGAGACAAGGGATCTCCTTGTCTAAGCCCCCTAGACACCTTGAACAACTCAGATGGTTCACCGTTAGCCAACACAGAGAAGGAAGAAGAAGTGACACAACTCCTGACCCACTCAATCCAATCATTAGCAAAACCAAATGCTTCCAGAAGCTTGAACAAGAAGGCCCATTTAACACGATCATAAGCTTTCGCCATGTCCAACTTAATGAACATGGCTTTCTCTTTAGAACTCGCCATAGAGTGAATGGTCTCGGCAGCAATAATGACACCATCCAAGATTTTTCTACCAACAACAAAACCCCCTTGCTCTTCAGAGATTAGTCTGCCTAACCAAGGTTTCAGCCGCTCAGCAATCAGCTTTGTAATAATTTTAAACACCACATTACACTAAGCAATGGGCCTAAAATTATCTAAAGTGTTAGCCCCCACCTTCTTCGGTATGAGGGTTAAAAAAGTAGCATTCATAGATCTCAACATTTGTTTGTTCAATAGAGATTCTTGAACCACTGCCAGAAGGTCCAATTTAATCACTTCCCAAAACTCTTGAAAGAATTCAGCCGAAAACCCATCAGGCCCTGGGGCTTTTCCTCTTTTCATCTGAAAAACAACTGCCTCAAGCTCAGCTAAAGAGATAGGCCGGAGCAAAGATTCATTCATTTCTCTAGTCACCAAAGTCGGTATGCTACCCAGGATCAAAGCTTCATCCTCCTCCGCAGGAGGGGAGTCCTCAGACAACAAAGCAGAATAGAAACGAATAGCCTTAGCAGAAATAGATGCAGAAGACGAGAAAATATCTCCATTCTCCGATACTAAAGAGGAGATAACATTACCTTGCTTTCTATCTTTCATAGAGTTGTGGAAGAAGGAGGTGTTCTTGTCTCCAGCCTGGAGCCACTCAATTCTGGATTTTTGTTTCCAAAAAATCTCCTCCCTTAATTTCCATTCTTCCACATCCTTCACCGCAGCAGCTTCAAGCATTCCAAGTTCCTCTGTGAAACCTAGATCCTGAATCTTCCGGGTAATAGTGTCCAACTGAGATTGCGCTTTTTTCTTTTCTTGGAAGAGATTACCAAAATGCTGCCTATTCCAATGCTTCAACTTATACTTCACAAATTGGAGCTGCTTCGAGAAGGAGTACATAGCAGTCCCATGCGATGGCTTCCCAAGACTCCACCATCCAGGAACTAAGTGTAACGCTGAAATATGAGAGCTTTGCACAATAGACACACCAGAATGAAGATTAGAAGCACACATGCATATACAAATACTAAATCTAACATGCAAATTCATATGTTAAGCAACAAAGAACATGGGAAAGTAAAAACGTAATTAAAACTAGAACAATCTCACCAATTTTCAAACGTATTTCTATGAATTATCTCGATTGCCCTTCTCCATTTTGCTTGTATGGTATAATTGCCCTCAGATTTTCAAGTAATTCGTGCAAGTATAGCCTAAGATAGTGATTAGCAAAATATTGAAGATTCAAGACAAAGTGCTCTCCAAAGTTATCAAATTCGCGAGAGATTTCGAGAGAGAGAGAGATTGGAATGAAGAATGACAAATCAATTTATAGAAAATTGATTATTCGAACGATAGGCCAAGATTGAAAGATCAACAGATGGTTGAGATTGACAGATTAGACATGCAATTAGATAACTGATAGAATTGACACGAGTGATTCGAATTAGAAATAGAATTAAAGATTAAATAAATGGTTTAATCTTCAGTTCGGCATTCGAAAACATAAGAAACATCTTTGCATGACAAAGATAAAGATTGATTAAAGCAACTCTCTGTTCGAACGCACGCACAACACTTAATTAATTAAATAAGAATATTTAATTAATCCGCATGTACACGCAATTGAGTTAGAAGTGGACGATTGCATGATTACGAAGAGATTACTCGAAGACGCCACTCGACATTAAATCAATAGTCTGAGCGATAGATGTCGAGTTGATAAAGGAATACTTAGATAACTCACATAATTATCTAAAATATAGAGGAATGCTAAAATAGAATTAATAAATTAAATAATTCATTTAATTCAAGACTCGATATTCGAAGGATAATTAAATAAATAAGATTTATTTAATTAAATGACGAAGGGATTTAAATGAATAATTAAATAAATTATGAATTTATTTAATTATAGTTGAAATATGATAAAGAGTAAATTAAATAATGATTTATTTAATTTAACAAGAAGAAGGTTAATTAGTAACATAATTAAATAATAAGCGTTTATTTAATTAATTAGATAGAATAAAGAGAAGTGAATTAATTAAATAATTAATATTATTTAATTAATAGATGAATTAATAAAAGATGAATTAATTAAATAATTGACATTATTTAATCATGACCATGAAGAATACGAATTATGAAGAATATAGAAGTCGCAGGCTAATAACCAGATTTTGGTGTCTACATTTGCCCCTCTTTGATACAATGTCGTTTAGGCGTTGTGTCAAAGAAAATCAATGAAAATATGCCCCAGTCAAGCTCCGGATTAGAACAGGTGAAGGTATGCCCCCTCGGAAAATTGACAAATTTTCGAAATGTTCAGAAAAATTTGGAAATGCGCCTGATTAGTCCAGTAGATAGGCAGAAATGCAATGCAGTTGATGGAATAGGGTTTGGAAATGGGAGGGACAGGTACGGGATGATAGAAAATGGAAGTTTGCACGGCCAGTAAGAAGAAAATGCCACCTAAGCCCTAGGTATATATTGGAATCGGGGTGAAAAACTATTCATTTGCACCCACCCAGCTTAGAGATTTGAAAATTTTTCTCTGACTTTCAGCGAGGATGTCTCCAGTTCCAGCCACCCATCATCATGCCTACAGGATCAGGACGTTCCAGAGACCAGCCGGCGTGGACCCCCCGGTATGGACCTAAAACTTGTCTTTTGAAAATTTTCTATTTGCGCACATTTTAAGGTATTTATTGCATTTTTAGTGGTGCGTCACATTTTAATTTGCACCGCATCTGTATGCGCGAACAACGCATCTGCTTGCGAAAAGCCGCATTTGCATTTTAACGCCAACCATTTAGGCTAGTTTAGAAAAAATAACCGCATGTGTTTTTTGTGTTACGCATTTGATCTTTGTGATACGCATGTGAAATTTAGCTACGCATGTGAATTTTATGATACGCATTTGTTTATTCTGATATGCATGTGATTATTTGAAATGCATATGCATATTTGTAGCCGCATTTTCTTCTTTTGATACGCATTTGAGATTATGCACCGCAAATGTTGATTTTAGCACGCATTTGATAATAATTAACCGCATTTGATTAATAATGACGCACTTGTAATTTGTGGACCGCATTTATAGAAAAGTGACACATGTGTTTAAAAAATGAGCATTTGTAAAATAACGACACATTTGCATTTTATGTCCAAACATTCATTTTTCACTAGGGTAGATGATTCAGGCTGATATGAGGCATGTTGTTGCAGGTTGTTCTTGACCCTATCTACACACGTGAGTCAAGACCCACGATGTTTCGATTCAGAGATAGCCTACGGCCGGCCGAGCGACGGACTTTATGGCATTTGGGTTTGTTGCACGTGACCGATATGCCCCAGATTAGGGCAAATCAGGGTTTACTGACAGCACTTTGCGAGCGGTGGCACTCAGAGACATCGTCGTTCCATCTTCCGACTAGAGAGGCTACAGTGACCTTGGAGGACGTATATAGGATTCTGAGACTGCCTATTAGAGGCACACGGGTAGTCTATGATACCCAGAGAGGGATAGCAGAGATGTGCAGATACTACCCCCACGCTGACGTTAGACAGCTAGGGGTGGATGATTATGAGATCAGATGGCGGGTGTTAGCCCAGAGGTATAGACAGTTAGACTGTCTAGTGGCGACACTGATAGGTGGGATTGTACTGCCTGACCGCCGAGGTCATGGATTTCCTGTGGGATGGGGTGAGATGCTAGTAGGCATGCTAGAGCGCCGAGTTGTATATGCTTGGGGTTCATGTGTGTTGGGGATGCTATACTTCCACCTTCATGACATTGCCTATAGAGAGGCACAGTCGATGAGCTGCGGCACCACGCTCCTGATGGTATGGGCGTGGGAGCATATTGCTATCTTTAGACCACCGGTGACAGTAGACCTAACTTGGGGAGCGCCCTACGCCTTTCGGTATGCGGGAGCTACCACTCAGCACCACATTGGAGACACGGGCTACTATAGACATGCTATAGACCTGATGCAGGAGTTTACATGGAGACCATACCTAGACTGCGAGGTGTGGTCAGATGAGGGCGAGCATTTGCCATATTGTCGACAGACACAGTATTTAGTGGGATGGACAGTGTCCCATATGCACATCATAGAGCGACAGTTGCTGGACTGGGTTTTGAGACAGTATGGAGAGGTACAGGATGTACCTCGAGGGAGAGCAGAGTTTGCTCGGTCCTCACGAGAGGTCCTGTTGTGGGGGCCAGAGATTCCAGTTGCCACTGCAGAGGCAGATATTGATGGGTTACAGGCACAGGCATGGGGATGGAGGGGTGGACAAGCAGATCCAGGGACGACTCCAACTTATGATCAGTGGTGGGCATTACATAGGCTGGCTCCTTTGACAGATCCAGGGCAGCCAGCACCAGTAGAGCGGCGTGTTAGAGGTCCCATAGGCAGACGGGGTAGAGGAGGTGGTCGAGGAGGTAGAGGAGGCCGAGGTGATGGTGGGGATGATGGCCGAGGTGGCCGACGTGGAGGCAGGAGAGGGAGATGTGGTCGACGGGGACGAGGAGCAGCCTTGTCACCGATCCGAGAGGAGAGGGGAGGAGAGGAGGATGTGGCCATGCTAGACGTGGCCAAGGGTGGCGAGGAGGAGCAGCCAGCTGAGGAAGTTATCCCAGACATCCCTGACATCCCAGCAGAGGCAGAGGCAGGTGCCGAGGAGGTAGTTGTAGAGGAGGCCGTCGGAGAGGAGGCAGAGGTAGATGCCCTTGGATTGTTAGGTGCCTACCAGGAGGATGATGAGGAGGAGGATGATCACGAGAGAGAGATCAGGGATCAGATCCTGGAGGAGATGGACGAGGAGGAGGATGGGTGAGATAGGGTCTGCCAGGATGAGACAGAGGCAGAGACGCCCGACACTGATATATTACGAGCCTGGGTTGCCTCCTTGGAGGAGCAGATGAGGGTGTTGATGGTAGAGAGAGATGCTTACAGGGTGGAGAGAGACAGAGCCTTGTTGGAGAGGGATCAGGCTGTAGCCCGGCGGCAGGAGACTGAGTAGAGATTCACAGAGCTCAGGTCATTATGTACAGGACCATCAGCAGCATTTGCCAGAGAGTTGGTCAGAGTCGGCGAGAGGGAGAGATATTACCGAGACTTGTATGAGGCAGAGGTTCCCATAGAGAGACGGGCTCCTAGCTTTTCAGTGGCACAGAGTAGTAGGTCTCAGACCAGGACCCACACACGGACAGTGAGCACAGAGGGAGTGGATCAGCCACGCAGAGCAGGGCCATATGACAGACCTCCCACAGCTCTGAGATCAGCAGGTTCCCAGCATCAATCTCCTACACACTCCCGACATGATGGCAGTGGTAGTTCAGGATAGAGACAGTTTTGAGGTCCATTTGAGACATTGTATTTTGATTCGATAGCCTGCGGGCTTCCATGTATTTATGATACATTATGACATTGTGATGTGACACATATGAGCGATATGTATATATTATTTTGGCGGCGATTCTTATGATATACATTGTCTATTTATTGATTATGCAGTCTTGATTTATACATGTGATGTCTATATGATATGCCTATGTGATGGATGGTTGTATGTACTTTATGTTGTTTATGCAACTAATGCGATAAATTTGATTCTATGTGATATATGATTCTATATGATGATTAGATGGTATGTGATGTTATATATATAATGACATGTGATGCTATACAAATGTAATGTGATGTATGGAATTTAAAGTTTATTACTTATGATATGCAATGTTAAATGATGATTATTTTCTATTATGCCATGATGAGCTAAATGTGACATATGCCTATATATATATGTATGTTTCTAACATGTATGTTGATGCAGGATGATGTATACCATTTTGTGTCACAGGACTTCGTCATAATGCAAGAAAGAAGAATTGTTAATGCGGAATGGAAGATCGATAAAGAATGAAAAGATAGAAGATAAATGTTAGTGTTAGGAATCTTCGATATTTTACCGTATCACAAAAGGTATTGCACTTTATCATCATTGGGCGGGACTAATACAAATGGAGACAAACACCAGGATATGACATAAATCAAGGTGTGCAAGGTCATCCACTTGCTAAAAACAGACAATCGTAGACAAGGATTGTCACTAACTCATACTAAGGACACAAGTTTCCCTAGTCTTTTTGTCGAGACAAACCACAGACAGCAAACAAAAGAAAAGACAGGTCATGAGACGTCATTGCTCCTCTAAATCCTTCATGGGACATCCTTGAGGAAACTAGTAACATGACTCAAAATCAAATTTAAAAGACAGTCAACGGACAACAGTCAAAGAAAATAGAATTCCGATACGTCGTTGCTTCTCTAAATCCTTCATGGGACATCATTGAGAAAGCTAGTAACATGAATCCTAGTCATCAATTAAAGATAAATGATAAGATAAATAAGCCATAAAGTCAATAAGCCAATGAAAATATTTGCCAAAACATGATTTGTTTGTTTGATTTGTTTGATTGATAGAGCCTGATTACAAGAGATACACATACCAGATAAGACTGTGAGTCTGGTTTCGATGTTATGACTATCTGTATAAGGCATGAAAAAGCCTGGTTTCAGAAAGACATGTATCGTATAAGACGTTGAGTCAGAGGCCGTTGATGTGATAACCTGTGTAAGGCTACGCTTGATTGTTTTGACCTTGTCAATTACGCAGGAAGGACACATCCTGAATAAGACATAGGTTGATTGTTTTGATAACGTCTGTTTCCAAGAAGGACACATCCTGTAGCAGACGGTTGGTTGATCTGTTTGAATTGTTTTGTTTGGCAATTTGTTTGATATGACTCAGAGACATTGCTGACTTTTTCACCAGATTGATGCATGACTTGATATGACGTGTTGATAATTGACTGTGTGTGACAACAAACCCTAAAGGACTGACCTAGTGCGGCCTCGGGGGCTCATCGTGTGATGTGCCTTGCCTATGTTGTACACGCAGAGACCTCGTAGTTCGACTTGACTGCGACCGACAAGACTGACTACAAATAGAAGATGTGTGTGAAAGTGAAAGCGACGAACCCTAATGGACTGACCTAGTGTGGCCTCGGGGGCTCATCGTGTGATGTGCCATTTCCTATGTTGTACACGCAGAGACCTTGTAGTTCGACACAACCAATGACCTTGTTATATAAACATATGGATTGACGCATGACTTTGTACAGACAAACCTAAACGGACTGACCTAATGCCTCGGGGGCACATCGGCAGATGGCCTTGCCTACGTCCAGTCGCAGAGGCAACGTAGTTCGACAAACGACAAAGACTGACAAGTGCGAATGACTCTGACTCTATTTTTGGATTTTTGAAATGTTTTAATTTTTTTTGTCTTTTTGAAGTTTTCTGATGTTTTTGGATTTTCTTATGGTTTTACGTCTCCAACATAGCCAATGCAAGAACCAATGTGACGCAGGTCAAATGTCTGCCCCCAGTCGAGTATAAGACCAACTGATTATGAATAGGGTAAGGTGGGGGATATGAAATGCTCTCGATGTCAATCGTTCCAAGCTATGGAAAAGACTACCACTTATTAGGACGAATATATACAAGTGATGGACATAAAAGGTAAAAGATATATACAGGATAGTGGACTATGTACATGAATGTGGGCTATGTACAGGGAAGTGGACTATGTACAGGGATAAAGACTATGTACAGGGATAGGTAGTATGTACAGGGTAGTGGACTATGTACAGTGAAGATTAGAATAATAGTAGACAAAGGAGCAGGGTTGAGTACACATGGCGCCTGTTTGCCAGGTTTTCACCATGGTACCTATCCAAAGCGCCACCGAAGTGGTTTTCACCATTGGATGATTGATTTATCTTTACTATTTTCCATATTAACTAATTTTTTTGGTGTTACCAAGACGCCTGTTTGCCAGGTTTTCACCTTGATAACGATTTTTTTTTATTTTTTTGTATTTTTGCTAAATAAGACAAAGGCTCCCAGAAGCTATGCGTAGAACTTCTTCAGATGCATACTATTGATTGGTGAGGACAATGGTTCACCTTCAGGAGTAGAGAGTTGATACGCTCCTGATCCAAAAGCTTTCATAACAACATAAGGTCCCAACCAATTAGGTTCAAACTTTCCTGGTTTGTCTCTTTCTGCTTGATTCTTTGGATTCTCCATTAAAACCAGGTCACCAATGTCAAAATTTCTGTTTAAAACCCTCCTGTTATAGCTATGACGAAGGCGGTTCTGATATGCTTGGAGATGGTCCAGTGCCTTCTGTCTACGCTCGTCCAGGAATTCTAACTCATGGAGTCTCGACACTCGGTACTCTTCATCGTCAATGTGGCCCTTCAGTGATACCCTTAGGGATGGAATCTCGACCTCAATAGGCAAAATGGCTTCAGATCCAAAGACAAGTGAGTATGGGGTAGCACCAGTGGGAGTACGGATACTTGTACGATAAGCCCATAAGGCAGGGTTAAGTTGTAAATGCCAGTCACGACCAACATCATTGATAGTCTTCTTGAGGATTCTAATGATGGTCTTGTTAGATGCCTCTGCTTGGCCGTTACCTTGTGGGTAGTATGGAGTAGAGAAGTGATGTTGAATATGAAATTGATCACACAAGTGACAGACTTCTTGGTTCTTAAATGGGCGGCCATTGTCAGTGATTATAGATTGAGGGACACCATACCGATAGATGATATAGTTTAAGATAAATCTAGAAATCTGTGTGCCGGTAATGTATGTCATAGGAATGGCTTCAATCCACTTCGTAAAGTACTCAGTGGTAGTGATAATGAACTTGTGTCCATTAGATGAGGTGGGGTGGATCTTACCTATGAGGTTGAGTCCTTATCGGGGCAAAAGGCCATGCACTTGATAGGATCTGAGCTCCTCGGTAATAAGTACGTATCAAATCTCCATGAACTTGGCATTGGGCGCATATTTTGTTACAAAGACATAGCGAGTCTTTCCCCATAGTAGGCCAATAATAACCCGGGCCTCATAATCTTTTTAGCTAAGGTAGGACTGGGCGAAGGAACCACATATATACCCTCATGCACCCCATGCAAGGTTGCTTTGTGCTTCAGTAGAATCAAGACATCTCAGTAGGGTATTATCTAAAGCGCGTCTATATAGGGTGTCTCCGACGATGGTATATTTGGCTGACTTGCGAAGGAATGTCCTATGTTGGTTATTGGATAGGCCAATGGGGATGACTTCAGCATGAAGGTAATCATAGATTTCTTTGTACCATGGGGAATCAGGACCAACAATGTCACACACCATTTCAGAATCTGGGATATCGTAGGCGGGGACCAAAAGCTGTTCAACCAAGAACTCAAACTTAGGCACGTTGTTAGGAATGTCAAGGAGTGAGGAAATTGTAGCCATAGCGTCTGTTGCTTTGTTTAAAACACAAGGTATCTGATGAAACTTGACTTTATCAAAGTACTCTTTAAAACTATCAGCCATGCGCTTGTACGGAGCAAGCTTTTCATCCTTAGTCTCATAATCATCATTTACCTGTCTTATTACTAGTTGAGAATCACCATATACCTGTAGGTTCTTGATTTTCCACTTGACTACCATGCGTAAACCTGTCACTAAAGCTTCATATTCCGCCATGTTGTTAGTGCATGGAAATGCAATCCTGAATGATTTAGGGATGGAATCACCCTGTGGTGTGATAAACAATATCCCAGCCCCTGAACCATGATTTGTATGTGAGCCATCAAAGTACAGTTTCCATGTTATGTTTGTGTCATAAGTGAATATGAACTCATTAGGAAAGTCTGCCACTAATGGGTGATCTGCCTGTATGGGTGTATCAGCTAACTGATCAGCAATGACCTGTCCTTTAATAGCCTTTCTCTCTACATACTGTATATCATACTCACTAAGTATCATGACCCACTTGGCCAGTCGTCCTGTTAATGTTGCCTTACTAAGAAGATATTTCAGAGGATCTATTTTAGCAATCAACATTGTTTGATGGTTTAGCATGTAGTGTCGCAGTTTTTGGGTAGCAAATACTATTGCAAGACAGGCACGTTCAATGTTACTATAGTTGAGCTCATAACCAACCAAAGTCCAACTGATATAATAGACTGCCCTTTCATGACCTTCATCATCATTCTATGCAAGCAATGCTTCGAGTGATGAATGGGTTGCTGTGATATAAAGAATCAACAGCCTTCCTTCAACAGGTGGCATTAAGATAGGTGGTGTAAGTAAATATTCTTTAATCAGTTGAAAAGCCTCTTCACACCTAAGTGTCCATGCAAAGGGTACTCCTTTCTTAAGTACATGTTGAAAAGGATGTGTCTTGTCTGTTAGCTACACTATAAATCTTCTGATAGATTGCAACCTTCCCTGTAATGTCCTTAGTTGACTGAGATTGTTGGGTGGTGGCATGTCCATAATTGCTTTTACCTTAGCCGGATCCACTTTGATACCTCATCTTGAAATGATATAACCTAACAGCTTTCCTGACTTGACTCCAAACACACATTTCTTTGGATTGAGTCTCACATTATACGTCTCTAGCCTCTGAAATACCTTGTCTAAAACCTGTAAATGTTGTGCCCTTGTCTTGGATTTTACAATAAGGTCATCGACATAATCCTCCATACAAGTGTGTACTAAATCATGAAAGATAGTGGTCATGGCACGTTGATAGGTTGCTCCTCGTGATTCTTGAGTCTCATAATAACATTCCAAAGAATATCGCCCTGCCGACAAGTGAATACCGCCTTAGGTTGATCTTCGGGCATATTCCGATTTGGTTATATCCCGAGAATCCATCCATAAGGGACAACATCTCATATCCCGGCCATGTCAACTATCATGTCTATATTAGGCAAAGGAAGTCATCCTAGATGCTTTACTGATATTCTAAAATCAAGGCAGATGTGAATGCCCCTACCGGGTTTGGTGACCGTACAAGATTGGAACTAACTGCGATAATCAATAGGTCCGGATGAAACCAACGCCTAACACTTCTAAGTTCTCACTAATTAATAAAGCAACTGGTGGATGCATTTTTCAACTTCGCTTGACTGGTTTGCACCGCTATGATGAACAAGTTCAGGATCCAACCCAGGCATGTCGGCATATGACCAAGCAAAATTAATCTGTCTTTGTTCAAAGAAGTTGTGGAACTCTGATTTCTCTTGTGTTGTCAGTGACACTGCCAAATAAATCAATCGAGGATTCTCTTTTGTGCCTATGTTGACTTCTACCGATTCTTCCACGAGCATGGGTGACTTTTCCTATGCAATGGGGAGAATGTTCAAACCTCCATCCTTAGGCACCTTAGAGAGGTTTTCACCTTCGGATGCGTCCTTTCTTTTTACTTTTTCATGGTCTAGAGGTGCCTTGCGGTTTTCACCTAGAGACTCGTCCTTTTTATCTTGTTTATTCTTTTTCTCATTTTTGCGACTGGAGGGTTGAACAGATTCCCCAAAATATGCTTTATTGTCTAAGTCAATGGTAAAACCAGCTTTATGATCCCCATTAGGTATGCCTTCATGTAATCCCAGGAACTCAGCAATCGCTTCGTCATTCTCAAAAGTATCTAAAACGGGCGTGTCTTGTTGATCCCAATCTATGAGTTGGGGATAAACTAAAGGCATGTCATCGTCGGAGTTATCAAAGTCTAATGGAGTCAAGGTAAAAATTGAATTATTCATGTGGTCACAAAAGTCTTGTACCAAGTCCTTTTTGCTCTTGGGTTTGGGTCTAGGTGGATAAATAGGTGGGCCTAATGCCAAGGTTTGACAATCAGAAAGAGGTGGCGCAGGTTGCCAAGAGGTAGGATCAAGTGATTCCCAATAGTAGTGTTTAAACCACTCCTCTTTTGTCATTTTCTTTGGTGGACAGGAATTTAAAGGATTTGGTGAGGAACTTAACAGCAAGTCAAGTTCTCCAAATAACTTGTCAAGGTCCATGGAAGAAGTAGAGGATAAGGAATCCCACTCATAATCATTAGAATCAGGCGAGTTAGAATGATTTTGGTCTATTGGTTCGTGAGATGTCTTAATTTCTTCTGAAGCACGTACTTCCTCAAGTAAGGGTAATGGAGTACTAGGAACGCCAATCTGAATCGGTTGAAACCCTAGCCCTACTCCTTTTGGCCACTGAGAAACAAATATTGGTTCAATTCTGCCATCTTGGTTTAAGCCTAAACCACTTGTCCATCATATCCTTTGTTTTGCATGATTTTGAAACCCTTTCCATATAGTCTTGTAGGAATATGAGCAAGTAAAAGGGGTTCTTGATTATCTTCCTTATACAGCCAGGAAGTAACATCTTCTGTATCTACAGCCTCTTTGCTTAATTCACCCCATTTAGTGAAAGTTGTTGTGGGGGGAACATGTATAGTGATTATAGACTGCCCCTACCTGTTGTAGGCAAACCATATGACTTAGGAGGGACCAAGTGGCTAACACAATAGGAAGTCTTCATATAATACTCTCCACAACCCTTGTCTTGGATCTCAACCCTAGGAGTAGTGGGAAGTGAAGGTGCAATAGATGTTCGAGTGAGCGTGGACGGGTCAACATAAGAAGATGGATTAGACGATGAGGCCTCTTGGTTGACTGGCACTTGACATTGAGGGATGTCTTTTAGGTTAGTGCAATACTGAAAAGGATCAGGATCACCATCGATAGTTATTTCGGTGCCATTGTAAGGGAATTTAAGGCACTGATGATATGTGGAAGGGACTGCCTTCATGGCATGAATCCATGGTCTACCTAACAAAAGGTTATAAGGGAGGGTGAGATCCAAGACCTGGAACTTTGTCTCCATTACCGCAGGACCAATTCTGATAGGAAGTGTTACCACCCCTTTTGATTTTCTTTCTTCATCATCATAAGCCTTAATGACAATACTCTTGGTGGTGTCTACGCATGCTTCTGAAATACCTAATGCCTTAATTAGTTTTAAAGTGCATAGATTTAACCCTGCTCCTCCGTCTACCAAAACTCGTCTAACTTTGGTGTCATCAACAAGGACTTCTAGATGTAAAGGGTCATTGTGGTTTGTCTTATCTGTGGCATAGTCTTGTTCAGAAAACGTGGCATGATGATTATTAGTCAAGTAGCCCACCATCTCCTGGAAACGATTGACATCATACCAATAGTGGACCGTAGTTCAGAAAGCCCATCGCAGGATAGACTGATGTTCTGGGAGATACGCTAACACCTTAAGATTGAAATTTAGTCGTCTTCCTTAACCGGGTCAAGTAGGTTATATTGTAACTTGAAATGGTTGCATGCTTAAGGTGATGGAGGGCCTCCGCCAACAAATTTAGCACGATTTTAGCATTGACCGCACATTCCAGATTAGCCTTGATAGTAATGGTATTGATGTTGTCCTTGGCGGCGCGAAGGCAATGAATGATTTTGCCACTATCATAGTCATGTTTTATATTCACATAATTGGCTGACATATTGGTCTTAGTACTCGAACTGGGGACAGTTCCTTTCCCATGGTCATGTAGTGGGTCTGAAAAAACTTGATGATCAGTGTTCGATGTCTTTTGTTTTTGTCCACTAACTTCAATGATTCTCTTGTCAACAAGGTCCTGTATGATGTTCTTCAGTTGTCAAAAGTTTTGTAGGTTATGTCCCTTAGTCCTATGATAATCACAAAAAGCATTGTCATCCCACCAAGTTGGTTTAAACTATCCTGGATTGTATTGTCTTGGTTCCTGCAGTTGTATGAGGTTATGTTGTAACAGTTGTTTGAACACCGACTCAATGGGTTCCCCTAAGGGAGTGAACTCACGTTTCTGGAATCTCCTTGGTGGTGGACGTTGAGTGTTTTGGACCATGTTGGGAGGTTGATTGACAGCATTAAGCGTGTTAGCAAAAGTATGAGGTCCTTGTAATGTGAGGAGGGGTCTTGCTTGTAATGTTTTAGCATCAACCACCCCATCATTGGTGACATTTTTGTTGCGAGACCAGAATCTGTTTCTGTCGGTGGGGGCGTTTTGTACGACCATGTTTCGATTGGGTGTTGTCATCTTGAGTTCACCCTTTTCAATGAGATCCTTCTCTATTATCACCCCCTTTTCCACTAGTTCCGAAAAAGATATGCAGCAATGTACCCTTAAGTTACTCCTGAGTTTTGGATGAAGGTTTTCTTGAAACATTGTAACCTTTTGTTTTTCAGGTATCTCGACAGGACATCTACTAGCAATAGTTCTCCATCTCTGGAAGAAAGCAATGAATGTTTCACCTTCATCTTGTGTGGTGTGGCACAAAGTTGCTATATTTATCTCATGGTCAATGTGGAAGGAGAATTGCTCCACAAATTTCTCGACTAGCTCTCCCCATGATCTAATGCCAGAATCTAGACCCGAAAACCATTCTAGTGCAACCCCTACAAGACTTCATGGAAATAGCCTCATAAGGTACGTGGGGTCGTAAGCAACATCAATGCATATGGTAGAAAATTCCCTGATATGTTCTACTGGATTGCATTTACCATTGTACTTAGGAAGATTTGGTATGACATATCCGTGAGGGAAAGGCGTCATGTACAATGATCTATCAAAAGGGAATGGGCATATGTCCTTTGGTGCAAATGATTTCTTAGTTGACACTGACATGTTATCCATTTGCGTTTGTAATGCCTGCATTTGTGTTTGTAGGACGTCAACTTGAGTCAAAGATGTGCTAGAAGGATTATGCGGATCCATGTATGTATTCTGAAATCCAAAGTCTCGTGATGGGTTTTGATTGAATGTTGGCATTTGAGGTGGATTTGGATTCGGAATGTTGGTAAATGTATTCTGGTTTGGAATCGACATAGATTGATGTTGTCCTGGATTCTGAGTACCACTCTGTACAAAGGGATTCTGATTCAGAACCGATGTGAAATAGTTTTGGCTTGGAATATGGGTAGACGGATTCTGACTACCAATCTGTGAAAAGGGGTTTTGATTCGGAACCGATGTAAATTGGTTTTGACTGCTAGTCTGGAAAGGTGGATTTTGATTGCCATATTGGAAGGAGGGAATGCCCCCTGTTTGTGTAATCCTTGGTATAGTACTAGTGACCTGAACACTAGGTATGTCCATCGACTGTGGCAAGGTACCTATAATGCTAGCAGTAGGTGTGGTTGTTGATTGCGCACTCGTGACACCGACATAAGATGTATGGGCTGATGTTTTAGGTCTTTTACTCCTGCTAATAGGACCGAAGGGAATAGATGATGAAGCCCCTGTAGTGAAACTAAATCCCGATGTCATTGTAGGTGTACCAAATGGGGACGTATGGACTGTCATACTCTGTGTAGACGTGCTAGATGGCATAGTCGTGCTGACTTGAGGTATAGTAGTACTAGCAGTCGTGGTATTTGTCCCTTGTGTAGGTTGAGTTTGTAAGGTATTAATATCAAATCCTAGAGGTAAGGTAGCACCTTCAGCTAGCAATTTTCCTAAGAACCGTTGACGATCGTTTGCTAGGTACTCATCTACAAAAGAGGCAAACTCAGGGTCTTGTGCGGCAGCCTCTATGTCTTCTGTTGTAACATGTCCTTGAGTGTTTCTAGTGGTAAATTTGTCTAATAGAGTCTTATGAGGTCTTGAAGAAAATGGGTTGATGAACTCGCTTGGGTTCGACATGTTTTCTCTCTCTCTTCTCTTAGACCTAGTTTCAACCATGTAAGACAAGCTCAATATGTGGGAAATGCAAAACTATATCTAGAAACTGTATGACTCTATTCTATGTTTTTGGGGTTTTCTTATGCAAAATAAGGGATGTCCTATGATGATACTAGTCTAGACTCTAAAGGTGCAAGAAGTCTAAGTGAGACCCTAAAATGATCAATTCTATAAACTCAAGGTGGAAGGACCAACTACCTAAAGTCAAACCAAAGTGTCAATTTAGTTAAGTCAAGGAACCAATGTAGGACGAAGATCAAAGACAAGTTGAGTTTCCTAACTAGACTGATGAGCTAGGAAGACTCTCTGTAGGACAAAGTATATGATGATAAGACTAGGTTCAATGACAGATTTCGTTGACACTATGACCTTTCTAGAGTATAGATGGTAGACTACTCCTAAAGTTTGTAAAAGTGACCTCTCTAAAAGTCTAATGAAAGGTGATATGTACCCTATGCTGAAGCTAAACTCTAACTGAAGACAACTATGGTAATGACTAAATGAACCTAAAGGATGCAAAATTGAGCAAATCGTTTCAGGTTTCTATTTTCGAAGACTGTTTGTATGAAGACCACTGAAACTGGTATAACCCTGCTAACTGGACAGTGACAGTGAATTTTGGTTTTTCTGGTAATCAGACAGATGCGTTTCAAATTTAACAGTTGCGGTTCAAACTGACAGATGCAACTCAAAATTGCCAGATGCGACTCAAGCTGACAGATGCGACTCAGAATATAATGCATGCGGTGTTTCCAAAACAGATGTGACTCACACTGACAGATGTGATTCAAATATTACAGATGCGGCTCAAAACAACCAGATGCGACCTATATAAATCAGATGCGAGCCAAACTGACAGATGCGACTCAAAAATTACAGATGCGACGCCCAACTTACAGATGCGACTCAAAATTAATAGATGCGACTCTAAAAATCAGATGCGTGTTTCTGGTGAACAATTGCGACTCTCTGTGAATTTTCAGTGACATGAAATTTAAACTGACCCGGTTTTCTATGATCAAATTCTGACAATCAAAGACAATCGTAAGACAAAGTGTTTTCAGTTTCGATTTTGGACTCCAAGAACATTTAAAGTGATAACAGATAAGTACATCCTAGTAGGCCAAAGGCCTAGGGTTTGTATACTTGGTATAGCCCACCAGTTATACCCCAGATTGGTGATGAACACCTTTCCTTCTCGAGAGTGGATAGCTTAGGAATTTGGTGGCATTGGCTCCCCTCCATGGCTCATTAACGTCTTTCGAGCACACCAATTCTGAATTCATTAGGTAATGACATCCCAAGAACCGCTATCTCTACTCAAGGGGATCAAGAGTGAGTAATCTTCGCATGATACCGGTGACCGCGACTCAATACCAAGCAAATAAACTACAAATACGTTGGTCTCGCCAACAGCGTATTCAATTCGCATTCCCGGCTCGCGGGGTGTGATCCATATACGCAGTCCCCTTTCAGATCCATCTCATCGGAACCACACTCATGATTCTTGGGGTTTCCCTAAGAACCCACTTTTATATACCAACTGGAAGTCCCTCGGGTTCAGGGTGCTACCGATCTGAGTCGTCCTAGGGTGAGTACTTTTTCCCACCAGAATAGGCCCAAGTTCTAGAGTTGGTAACTGTTTCTCTTACACCCAGGATCGCACGGATGCACAAAGGGAGAGGATACTTTGATATACCAAGTCGTAAGGGTGACCAAACTTGTGCTTTCGCACCAAACACAGTAGACACTTGTTAATTTTAACCAAATGAAAGATTTGCTATGCTACCAAACAATCTGTTTCAAAATTTAACTAGGGTCTTCGACAAGCGTCCTGCAGAAGATATCATTAGTAATTTTCAATTTTGTCTTCGCCAATCGTCCTGCAAAAGCTTGTTAACTCCAAATGGCCACACGCTGAAAATCAAATATCAGTAACACGAAAATCAATTGAAAATTCCAGATTGTCGAAAGTAGAAATAAAATTTTACCAGTCAATTGCATCGTTTTGTTACCAGTCAGATGCGTCGTTTCTTTTTTAGTTGCGGCTCGGGATATCACTTGTGATTCAAGAATTTCCAGATGCGTCATTTTTCTGTCAGATGCAGTTCATAAACTCAATCGCGGTTCAAACAATTCACGTGCGGTTCCAGAAAATCAATTGCGGTGCAGAAACTTCACATGCGGTTTGGAAAATCAATTGCGGTGCAGAAACTTCACATGCGTCGTTCCGTAGGAAAAATCTGCAAAATCGAAAATTAAAAGATCTACAGATTCGCGAAGGTGGTGTCTTCACGTCGGGTTCACCAAAATGTAACGCTGAAATATGAGAGCTTTGCACAATAGACACACCAGAATGAAGATTAGAAGCACACATGCATATACAAATACTAAATCTAACATGCAAATTCATACGTTAAGCAACAAAGAACATGGGAAAGTAAAAACGTAATTAAAACTAGAACAATCTCACCAATTTTCAAACGTATTTCCATGAATTATCTCGATTTCCCTTCTCCATTTTGCTTGTATGGTATAATTGCCCTCAGATTTTCAAGTAATTCGTGCAAGTATAGCCTAAGATAGTGATAAGCAAAATATCGAAGATTCAAGACAAAGTGCTCTCCAAAGTTATCAAATTTGCGAGAGATTTCGAGAGAGAGAGAGATTGGAATGAAGAATGACAAATCAATTTATAGAAAATTGATTATTCAAACGACAGGCCAAGATTGAAAGATCAACAGACGGTTGAGATTGACAGATTAGACATGCAATTAGATAAGTGATAGAATTGACACGAGTGATTCAAATTAGAAATAGAATTAAAGATTAAATAAATGGTTTAATCTTCAGTTCAGCATTCGAAAACATAAGAAATATCTTTTGCATGACAAAGATAAAGATTGATTAAAGCAACTCTCTGTTCGAACGCACGCACAACACTTAATTAATTAAATAAGAATATTTAATTAATCCGCATGTACACGCAATTGAGTTAGAAGTGGACGATTGCATGATTAGACGGGGCAGATTACTAAGACGCTTTACCGCATATTAAATCAATAGTTAACCTAACGACAAAAAATAGATGTCGAAGGCTGATAAAAGTGAATACTTAGATAACCTTCACATAATTATCTAAAATATAGAGGAATGCTAAAAATAGAATTAATAAATTAAATAATTCATTTAATTCAAGACTCGAGAGCCGAAGGATAATTAAATAAATAAGATTTATTTAATTAAATGACTAAGGATTTTAAATGAATAATTAAATAAATTATGAACTTATTTAATTATAGTTGAAATATGATAAAGAGTAAATTAAATAATGATTTATTTAATTTAACAAGAAGAAAGTTAATTAGTAACATAATTAAATAACAAGCGTTTATTTAATTAATTAGATAGAATAAAGAGAAGTGAATTAATTAAATAATTAATATTATTTAATTAATAGATGAATTAATAAAAGATGAATTAATTAAATAATTGACATTATTTAATCGTGACCATGAAGAATACAAATTATGAAGAATATAGAAGTCACAGGCTAATAACCAGATTTCGGTGTCTACACTAAGTCATGAAGAGAATCCTCCCTGAGCCACATGAGCTAAAACTTAAAAGACTGGTTTATACCTTGTCGTGGTAGTGCCGCAGTAAGTTTGATAGGCCAGTGATCAGAACCCCTACTATCCAAAATCTCAGAGCTAGTCACCCACCTATCCCCCATCCAAAAACTGGAAACCAGAAATCTATCTAATCTTTCAGAAATAGCCGCTTCCCCACATCTTCTATTACTCCAGGTAAATACCCCATTACTCGGCTTGATGTCAACCAGGTTCAAGAGTGCAATATTATCCGTCAATAGAGTCGAAGCAGGGTCCAAATGGACATTACCACCCCTCTTCTCCTGTAAAGATGTGACAGCATTAAGATCCCCAGCAAGAATCCAAGGGAGGTATGGATCCAATGACCTCACATATCGCACATGATCCCACAACAATACTTTACCCTGAAAGTCAGTCGGAGCATACAAGTTTGAGAAGAGAACTCTCTCCCCAGACTCAAGATGAGAAGCAACACAAGATATCGAACCTCTACAAGAGAACCACCAAATAGGTCTGACTCTGTGTGGGTCCCACAAACAGGCCACCCCACCAAAATTACCAGTCGCCCCAACACATTGGCACTGACCTTGACCCCAAACCTTAGAAACCACTGCTAACATATTATCAACAGACAACTTAGTTTCCTGTAAGAAAACCACATCCGGAGAATGAGACCATATCAAATCTCGAATAGCCTTTTGTCTAGGGATGCTATTCATACCCCGCACATTCCAAGAAAGCACAATCATCGAGAAGGCTGGGAGAAGTGAGAATCAATAGTCTTCACTGAACCTGACTCTACCAACGTCTCACCAGTTAGCTTAACTTTTTCCTGATCCTTCTTTCTACCTACCTTCAGAGGTTTCTCAAGAGCCCCTTTCTTGAAAATTTTTTGATGTAGACCTAGACCAGGAGAGTGAGTCTCAAGTTTACCTGGATCAGAAGCTCCTTGCATGTCAGGGAGAACTCCACCAATGTCAACAGGCCCACTAGATGCCTCCATCACCAACTCAGTCGAAGCGAAAACAAGGTCAGGAGAAGATTCAACAGTAGCTATCTGGGTACCCTATGCTCCAATCTGAATCAGACTTGGAGGCCCAGAAGACTGAACTCCAGGCACCTCCACAGCTGTAGAATTCACTGATCTATGTAGAACTTCTTGAAAACCCTCCTCTTCCACTAAATCTTCAAGTGCCTCAAACTTGTTAAGAGTCTCTTCCTCTTGCCTATCTTTAAATGATCTCTTTTGGCCTTGATTCTGATTTCGAGGCTTAACCGGGATAAATCCCTCCTTATCAGCCCCCCCACCCTGCATGGGGGCTTTACCCTTGTCTGCATTCAAAGAGGGCTGAGAAGAGGCATTGCTTGTACCAAAAACACCTGAAGCACGGGGACATCTTCGTTGGAGATGCCCATATTCATGACATATTCTACACCTGAAGGGTAGCATCTCATAGTCTAACGGTTGTGTCCAGGAGCAGGATCCAACATTCATATCTATGGAATCTAGTAATGGCTTACTCAAATCAATTTCAACACAAACCCTAGCATAAGAAAAAATTCTCTTATTCAGGGTTTGTTGAGAAGGGCCAATAGGCCTCCCTAGCAACAACGCAATTGACTGTAGAATATCGCTTCTCCAACACTCTAGAGGTAGCCGAGGCAGACGAACCCAGACTGGGACTTTAGAAGGTAATTCCTCTACCGAGTTAAAGCCAGCATGCCAAGGTTTGATGAAAAGACCCACCTGGTTATAGAAGTACGGACCACCTTCAAACGCCCTATTTCGATCAGAAACACATGAGAAATCTACCATAACGAAATTATTCGTAGCCATTAGAATGTCAAAGTCACCTTCTGGGTTCCATGTCCTACGGATCCAGTTATCAAGAAAAGCGAAAGAAACCCTCATCCCCAAGAACTTACAAATCAAAACATGGTTGCAATAATAATCGATATCTTCAGCTACCGATTCTGATTGAACAACTAAAACTGGTCTTTCTTGAGACCTCTCCAGACACCCATTCACCTTATGAAGTTTCAGGACACCATTTCGAACCCCACCTGAGCCAGAAGCAGGCTGCGAGGGAGATCCAGCATTCACCTCAGCTGAAGCAGAATCTAAACCCGCCATGTCAAAAGACACATGAGCAGCCATTAAAATTAACGAAATGGGGCACCTACAGCTCCCCACGCGCCAGGCCAAAACCTAACCAAGAGCCCAAATCGGGCACACCAAAACAAAAGTCAGCAACCCAAAGGAGGAAGAAGCGCCCCTCCCCAAGCATGCACCAAGCTCCGACCATAGGGCGCTAAGAATGAGGCAAGAAAACCCCATTGGAAACTCCCACAAGCTGCACACAGCGCAACACCAGAAGAAAAAATGCAGCTCCCAAAGAAAGAAAAAAACCCCACTATAATCTGGTCCCCTTGACCCCCCGCGAGCATGCCAATTCCCTGCGCACAGAAAGAAACCAGAACGCAAGCTAGGGCTCGGGCGCCCTAGCTCGCCTGCTCTCCCACACCGTCGCCATCTCTTGATAGTTTGACCATCAATTAGGCCTTCAACCTCTATATAAGAAATAAAACTTCATTAGT
>VDFB02364413.1:0-106177 GCA_007258455.2 Sequoia sempervirens
AAAAAAGTGGCCACTTAAGCCCCCTTTTTGGGAACCATCTTGGTGCACTTACCCATATATATACTCTTTTGCATTGTTTACTAAAGCATTATTTTTATTTACTTAATTTTATGATTTTTTAAAAAATATGTGTAAATTTTGCTTTATTTTTTTGACATGAGTATTTATGAGGCTACTATAGAACATCTATCAAAATAACTATAACAATATATAAATTCATAATATTTATGATAAAACAACATTAATCATAATATTAAGATTATACCATTTTACTTTAACAATTTTAATAATTAAAATATTAGTTACATCTATATTTCATTGAAATTTTTTATAATAATACTTATAATTTTTTATATAATTGTTTTTCTTTTTATTAATTTAATATTTAGATTTATAATAATATATTACTAAATTAAGAAAAATATAAGTAAATTATGGCTTTGGGGATTGCTCCCATTGTATTATTTTTTACCAAAAATATAAATCTACTCAACTATTATGGGTTATAATAAAACCCCAAATCAAAGTGATGGACATGGAGCTATTGACACAAAACCATAATAAGCTATTATCATATATTCTATCTCTTAGGTCAACTTACTATCAAATTTTATCTTAATACATGTATTTGTAGTATTAAGTAGAAACAACTAACAATAAGTCTATTATAGAATAAATTCTCATTTCTAACTCATCATCATTGTCAAATATGAGTGTTATCAAACATGCTATTCCTTCAATCACTCGCAACCCCATAGCTTGCTTTAAAAATATTGTGCCTCTTTCCACCTTCCTTCTTGTTCTGGCCTCATTCTATGGCAAGCCCATGGAAATAAATGGTCTCTACAACCTACACACCACACAATTAATCAATTTGAATGTACCATCTAGTGACAACATCCTCACTCCATAAACCACCACCACAACGACATCGTCTAGGCCACCAAGGAATCAACTCTTAATCAAAGTGTCAACTATTTTCTATATCAACTCTTTACCTTCTCCAAGATCCAGCAACAGTGCCACAAACATTGATCAAATGCTTGTTTCAACCCTATAGTGATGGCCTACGACCTTAATTTTCTCCATGAACCCCCACTAGGCTACATAAGGGAGCAAACCACTTTGCATCTTAAACACTCTCTTCAACCTTTTCTCAATAATGCCACCCAAGAAGATCTTTTGTTTTTGGCTACCAACTAAATGCATAGTTGTCTCCATTACTCTACTCGATGCATTTATGAGGGTTCAATTTATTTGAGGGATGGGCTTCTTGATATATGGGTGAAGCCATTATTTACCATTTTATTCTCTCCACCATTTAAATCTTAAGTTGTAACCCATAATTAGGAGATTTTATAGCCTTGGCATGAGCTAAGTATTTTATTTAAATGACAAGTAGATCCCACAATCCTTGAAATATCCATAACTCTCTTTAATAATGGTTATTCTCATTAATGCTTGAGCAAGTAAATTTTGCCTTAACTTATTGCCCTTTCAATTTTCTACAAGCCATCAATATCAATTTTGATCTTTGTCCAAGGATCATCCTTTGAATCTATAATGCTCTCTTTAATCATGTTTATTGCATAAATGGATAGGATATAACTTTAGCTTCATTATTGATCCCCTCTTTAAGTTCCTTTGAAGCAACACTAATCAATTTGAAGATTTTACTTAGATTTTTTTTTACTACCTCAAATTGTTTAGGCATGAATTTGGGGAATTTTTTGTTGTTTGACACTTTTTGTGAGAATTTCTTTGTAGGAAGAAAAATACATTAAAAAGAGACAAGCCTTTTAGTGGAGGAATTTGCAAAATAGAGCAATCCATTGACTTGAATCATGTTTTTTGTCTATTAAGCCTTCTTTCTAGATGCAAATTATGATTTAGGACATGGGTTTGTTTGAGGTTGTTTGGCTAGCTTATTTTTTTGTGACCTTTCTTTCATATTTTGATGGATTTTTTTATTATTAAGTTTTAGTTCATTGGGCTTTGTTTTCCTTCTACACCATCTTTAGTAGTCATTTAGTATCTTTGTAAATTGAAATACATAATTTTTTCTTGCAAGTTAATATAAGGGGCAAGGGATCCAAATTTCTTCTTTACACATATCAACAAAAGAAGAAACCCATGACCCCTTATCATTAATATTACACAAGTATAGTTTGAATGACTACTTCTTGATCTATACATGCAAAGTAAAAAATAATATTATTTAAATTATTTATATTGCTTTTATTACCAAAAACAATCCCATTCTATGTTAAAAAAAATCAATCCCACATTAATTGGAAGACTTGGTTTGTGACAATATACACTCCAATTTACCATGATCCTTATGTTAATAAGGGTAATGTGATAATGGATGTGGCCTCTCTACTAACATAATGGATCATTGTTTGTGGACAAGCATGATTGATTGCTTGGTACCCCTTCTACTTTTCTATGGTTAAAAGTTATGGAAAAAATCTCATTCCTACAAGCTTTTAAAAAATATTTTTCCCCTCAAGTTGCACACACTTCATATATGCATTTAAAAAAGTTAATCCCACATTTTTTTACAAGCTTCTAAGAAAATACCTTTCCCCTCAACTAATATACCTAAAAAAATGCAAGCCTTAGATTCTTCATATGGCTAAGAATCTTCATAATTATATTAAAAGAATCAATTCTATATTTTTCTAAAGCTTACAAAAACACCTTTCCCTTTAAGCTAAATACACCTAAAAAAATGAAAGTTTCATAATTTCTTCTATGACACATTTTTTTCATATATGCATTCAAAAATTAATATTAGATTGATTGGAAGGCTTGGTTTATGACAACATACATAGTCAAATATACCATGATCCTAATGCAAGTGGGGGTGATGCCACAATGAAGGCGGCTCTCCTACTATCATAATGGTTAATTGGTTGCATATGAACATAATTGTTTACTCCCCTCCCCTCTTCTCTTTTGTAATTAAAAAATTCCAAAAGAAATCTTCTTCTTACAAGCTTCTTTAAAATATCCTTACAAACTTCTTTAAGCTACCTTTCTACTCAAGTTAGATATGTTTATAAATATTTGCTTCTTCAAATTTATAACAAAAAAATCCTCACATCCAAAAAATGAAAAATTATTCTCATATTAGTTGGAAGGCTTGGTTTATGTGTTTTGGAATATGCAATTGAAAAATATTTATATCCACTTCCACAAAATTAATCTCACATTAGTTGAAAGGCTTGTTCCACAATAGTTTAATATGCTTGGTTCATACTAACATATATAGTCCAATATACCTTGATCTTTATGTCAATGAAGATTTTGCCACAATGGAAGTGAGCATCCTTCTAAGATAATGATAGATAAGTTGTGGATTGATATGTTTGCTTGCTCGACCTTCTCTCTCATTTTTTATGGTTCAAATTTCCTACAAAACTCCCTTCTTATAAACTTGAAATTTGCTTCCATGATTTAAAAATCCTCATATTTACATTCCAAAAATTAATAAATATATATAATTTGATACATTATAATATTTATACACAAAAATGATGTCACAATAAAAATGATCCTCTTCACATATCATGAATCCACGCAGCACCAAATTTCCCTCCTGCAATTGAATCACTAACGCCCGAAACAAGAAACAAGAACTGAAAACAATGGCAACGGAAGAAGAGGGAAAACATAGAGGTCCTAGATTTGATCCCTTTAACCCCGAAATTGGAGAATCCTTTGCCGAGATCGGCCAAATGGTCTCTCGTCGATTCTCTCCATGGCTGCGGGCTTAGCGGATTTCGGGTTAACAAAGACGAATTGAAGCAGAAATTATTGATTCCTGAATATTTGAGAAATGCAATGATGGAGGCCGTTACAAAGAAGGAGTTCACGTATGATGCGGATCGCCATCACGGGGACGAGACCAGTACCGTGCCTGAAGCCGTTGTTATCATTTTTATCAATTCGAAGAGCGGCGGCCACCATGGCCCTGCGCTCAAAGCCAGGCTTCAGGAGCTTATCAGCAAACAACAGGTTAGATAAATTCCTTAGTCTTTTACATATTATTCTAAGGATCATGTCTGTTTTATGTTTAGCTACAATTTTCATCTTAGCCGATTTTGTTACTCTAAACCTTATTAGTCTTCTTGTGTTTCCAATATCATTTAGCATTATGCTCGCTTCCTTATGTTAATCAGAAAATCTTTCATAGCAGTACTTTTTCTTGGAAGTGTAGAATGATTGAGCAATCTTTCTCCTTAAAAGAAAAAAGGCATATGTAGTACATAGGTCTTCTTTGGTCTGGTGACAACTCGGGACAAAAATATAGAGTTTGTTATTAAATATATGCAGATTTAAATTTCTAATAGATGTTTATTTTATATGTGGCTTAGGGATAATTGTCTTTTCTTTTCTTTTTTGGGAGAGGATTTGCTAATTTGATAATTCCATAATTACCTAGAGACTACTTATTCATAGACGTCTCTAGCTGAGCTGGGGCTTAAAAGGTTTCTGTAGCTCTGGGGCAATAACCCACCCGGCTCCAAACCAGAGGTGGGTTAAATGCAGACACCATTTAAATTGGGAGCTGCCAGTAAATGAATAAGGGTACGGTTATTTTGTATGTAAATGCAATAACCAAAATCTATTGGCGCAGGTACGGGGACATTGTCCTCATTCATGTACTGGAGTTTCGGGGTATTTATTAGCCAAGCTGTGAGAAACAGCTAATAAAAAGTACTCTGTTTCCAATTATTATTTTTGGAATTGTAATTAACTTATTTATTATAAATTATCTCCATATTTTGGATTCAAGGCATTTCAAAACATTTATCTCAATATTTTTGTATCATTTTCATTATAAGGTCTGTATGTTTGACATGTACATTTTTGTTTGATTCTAAGATCCAAAACTGACTATAATATTTCTAATTTTTACTTACTTAAATTAATAAATTGTCTTGGGGTTTGGGTTGGAGTACTTCAATTAATATTTCTACAAAGTAAGTACAATGGGACCTTTTTCTTCACAACAATTCTAGGGGAAAGGACCAAGTAGTTGAGCATGTTTCAATAGTTGTGATAGTAGTTGTTTATATAATGCCCAATAGTTGTGACATGACTACCCTAGCTTAAACAAAATGTATTGCTTTGATCTAAAAAGAAACCAATCATGTGATGCCACATGAGCGCTCAACTACCCATGATGTGAATGCACAAGTATTGGTAGCACCTTTTTTTTGGGCCTTTTTGGACATCTTGACAAAAAGCATGTTGATGTGGCCCTGAAATGAAAATTATAAGCAGGGGACTTGCCAAGTAAGCTGCTGTAAAAAATTGGGAGTGATTTGAAATTTCCACGTAGGATAATAAGAAGCACAAAGTCAGGGTGCACAACTATTGGATCCTCTCCTCTATATGTATTTGAGTTTGAGGTTTCGTAAAAGGACAAAGTGGATTCAACAGAATTTGCACAAACAACTTTAGAAGTCTCACAATACTACAAAGTAAGGTCTGCCCATCAATGAGGAGTGAGTAGGGATTCAGATTGGTTACACTTGGCAAAGACAAAGCTTAGGAAAAATCAAACTAAATTTTTATGGAGCTTCTCCCATTCTATGCAACAAATTGGAACTAATGACATTGGTTTGGATCTCTCTCCTTCTTTGCACATACATTTGGTTGTCAAAGTAGAAGATGTGAAATTGTTGAAACTATCCGTGTTGGACATAGGGTGACATTAAGTACTTAGTGCCATATTGGAGACTCTCGCCTCTTATTCTTGGGGAAAAATGCCTAAGGATACAATAAGACACAGTTCACTTAACAAGAAGACATAAGCCATAGTACTTGCAGATATGTTCTGAAGGGCACTTGCCAGACAAGATTTAATGGTTTTCAATGGAGATAGCAAGTAGAAAGTTCTCTCATCTGTGAAATAGCTAATATTTCCATTAGGGAGGTGTGATCATGGAGAAAATATTTTTTTCTCCCCTCATAGCAGAGACAAGCTTTTCCCCCATCCCCCCATTTTACAATACCTGAATGTGGTATTTATAGTTTTTAGGAAAGGGGTAAAGGTAAAGCGGTGTAAGTAGATTTTGGTTGGAAACTTCATTTTATAGGCTACGTTTTGAGATGTGTATTATGGGGTTCTGACCAATATTAAGTCCTTTGTACTTTTAGTAGTGTGGACATTTTATTGTTGAACAACTATAGTTGGAAAGAAGCAGAGCTTGGGTTCACGTGAACATAACTTATGTGGAAAGATGAGGGAATAAGTTGGATCATTAAAAAATTGTTCGACTCCTTTGTTTTTTCAGAAGTAACCGAAGGCACTGATTGATACACCCCTGTAAAGCCTTCCTAGCACTGTTCATCTAAACGGTAAAATGATTTCTTTAATTAGTTGAACAAAGAACTGAAGAAGAAGCAATCTTAAATTATCCTATATGGCAATTTTTGAGTGATTAAGGAGTATACAGAAACAAAGGTGGCTATTGTAGAATTGCTACGTGTTTAGTAGTTGTTTTTCTTGCACACATAATGTTAAGAATTCAGGATTTCTTCTGAATGTGATTTTGGCAATTTCTTTGGCATAAAAAGTTCAGAATTTTGAAGACATAAACTCTCTAGTTTTTTGTTCTTTGTGTAGAAGATTTGTTTGGCGAGTTTTAGCTTATTCATAAATAACCAATTGAAGAGATATTAGTGCAGGAAATATATTTTCTAACGTTTATTTCCTTCTTTTTTTTTGTAATCTGATTGTTATTATAGTGTGGCAGTTGTGGGCTAGCCAAATGTTTTTTGGCTATGTTGTTTTGTGAATCTGAACAGAAGGATACACTTTTCGTAATTTTCATTTATGTTGCACATATACTAGCAGTAACTAGCTATTATCTCAATGTATAGAATAAAGAGTTTGCAACAACTTATCATGATTACTGTTGGAAACGAACTAGTTCAGAAGTCCTAGATTGAAACACAAATGCTAATTGAAACAGGCGATTCAAGCTTGTATTATTTTGAAAATTACAAGTAGGCCCCGCTTACATGAAATGGCGTCCAACACTACTTAGCTTCAGAGTATTAATCCACCACTTAGATTTAGAATATCGATCCACAGTAGCAGCTAAATAAAACATATGAATGGACCCAAATCGCAAGCCAGATGCATAGTCGAACAAAGACTATTGGCCAGGATGGCTCAGGTGGCTCGGGTGGTGATGAGGTGTTAGAGGCTATTAGCCAGAATGGCTTGGGTGGCTCAGGAGGTGATGAGGTGTCAGATGTATCAAAGCTAACTCTTCATTTGATAATCCCATTCAAGTGGAAAAAGTTCTTTGCCGTATGTCAGACTCATGATGCCTTCATGCACAAATCTTGACTACTTAGCAACCCGAGTGTTGACGCGGCCCTGGTGGCTCTACCACCATTCACGCAAACTCCCGGTGATGCTCTAATGCGTGGGATGCAAGCTTGTGTTCTCCTCTAGAGATATAAACCACGATACAAATCTGTGAGGAGGCCTTTGTTGGGGAATTTCTTTGGTGATAGCGCCTTGATGAATGTTGATCTATGGAAATGCAATCAAATCACGACTCTAGGAAGGTGAAACTCAAGATCTCCTGGCGAGGGTTTTATCCCACCATGGATTAATTCAACTGGGGTTTTCAACCTAGAGAATCCAAATTCCGTTTCTCCAAAATCGATGATCACCGCAATGGCTTGAGCTTGGATAAATAGGAAATTAGCAATGCCTTCCCAAATGGGTCGACCACCAATAATTAAATTTAAATATTATTATTCAATAATTCAAATTTATTAGTATTAGGATTATTTAATATTATTATTAAATATAATTATTATTATTTATTTAATTTAAGGATTATTATTATTTTAATATTAGTTTCAAATTAGCATTTAAAAATGCTCTTTTCCCGCGAACTCGAAAGAGGCCTCAAATTGGGGACATGACATAAAAATAGCCATCATCGTTGGAAAAGACCCAAAAAAAACATAAAAGTTTATTTTTCTTGTTACTACCCAAAACGACATCTCCTTATAGATATAAACTAGTTATTTCCTTGGCTCTAACTATGGTTGACTAAACTTCAGGGATAAAATATATTCCATATCTTGTAGTGTTTACTCTTGAAAACCAAAGCCAATGGAAATAGGTTGTGGCTAACTTGTAAGAAACTCAATCCAAACAAATCAAATCTTAACTGATAAAGGAAGTTAACAATCTTGTAGATTAATCGCTCAGAATTATATATAACGAAGAACCCACAAATCTTAACATTAGTTGTCACTGGAGATCAGAAAATATTCAACATCAAACACCAAATACAGAGAACTCAAACCTTAATTAAATCTGTTTGATAACCATACATGCCAGAGTTCAAGGGAACAGAGCTATATGATATGACTACAGAGTACTGGATGTGAGCTCGAGTCCCACAGACTGTGTTGCTTTCAATCCGCGGGCCAGGATGACCACAGACTTCCTGAGGAGACACGGGCCAAATTCTGGTGGATATATCAATATTGCTGCTCTTCACTAGTGTGTGTTGGCAGTTCCTTACGCTGGGAAGAATCACTAATTCCTGTGGAGAAGCATTACACGGCTACAATGATAACTCTCTTGATCGAAGATCAGTGGGAGGTGATTATCATATTCTCCAGGAGAGAGGTCATTGCACGGGATCTAGCGTCTGGCCGCTCATAACTAACTCCTCCGCCCTTGCAGTGGCGTCGGACGTCTAGATGATGAATGATAAATCCGCGAGCTTCCTACATGATGCAATGGATGATCTTCCAGAATAATGAAGTTTAGTCTTTCAGAAAAATCCAATCGCAATACCAATTAAATCGCGTCCAGCCTGCAAATGGAATCCAACTTGTGAAGGTGTGGTCTGAGAAGAACAAAGCCAAAACACAAAATTCCTAGGATGATTCGCTACGTGCCTCACTTGGTTGCCACGCATAGAAGGCTACGCCTCTATCGATGATTGGTACAGTCCATTGACTAAATTTCATGATGATCAGAAAGACGCCAAGGAAACATAATTTAAACTAGCTAGACACGTTGATTGGGGAATGTCAGCTAGAACAAAAACAATACAAAAGAATGTAAATTCAAACTAAGACACGACACAACTCAAGGAAGTCGGCCCACAATCTCAATTACTTAATTAATTAATTTATTTAGTGTTAAAAAACACTATTTTCAACTTTCTTTCCTGCCACGATTAATTTGAAAAGTTGGGAACATTATAGTTCCCACCCTCAGATGGTTGCTTTTCCTCAAGCAACCTTAGATTAGGATGCTGGAAAATATCTACTCCTTCCCAAGTGGCATCCTCAGCTGGTAGGTTCTTCCATTTGACTAGATATTTCAGAATAACTTTGTTTCTTAACCTCTTCTCCCTCACATCCAACACTGTTTTGGGCTCAAGAATTAGCTTCCCTTCGTCATCAAGTGGTGACAATTCCAATGATGGCGTAATCTGTTGTCCTAAAGCCTTCTTCAAACATGAAATGTGAAAGATGTTATGAATTTTGCTTCCTGGGGGCAGTTCCAGTTCATAAGCAACCTCCCCAATTTTCCTTATGATCCTAAATGGCCCATAGAACCTTGGCCTTAGCTTTTCTGCTCTGCTTCCTTTGAGAGATGACTTTCGGTATGGTTGCAACCTTAAGTACATCATTTCGTTGACCTCAAAAACCCTTTCAATCCTTCATTGGTCTACGTACAACTTTTGCTGATTTTGGGCTCGTTGGAGGTTTTCCTTCAAGGCATTCAATATGTCCATGCTCTACTGAATCATGTCCCTGACACTTGGGACCCTACTATCTGTAAGGATCAAATCCAGGAAGAAAGTAGTCTCATACCCATAGAGGGCCTTGAATGGTGTCATCCCAATAGACATGTGGTATGTTGTGTTGTAACAAAATTCTCCAAGATGTAACCACTTCACCCAAGTTGTTTGCTACCCTATTACGTAGTTCCTCAAGTATCCCTCAATCCATTTGTTCATTATTTATGTTTGTCCATTGTTTTGGGGGTGGTAGCTTGTGCTAGGGGTCAATTCTATGCGGCCAAGCGAAAGAGTTCTTGCCAAAACAAACTGATAAACCTGTTGTCCCTGTCACTCACAATATTTCTTAGCAACCCATGAAGTTTAATTACTTCCTTGAAAAATAGATCTGTGATTTGAGGTGCCTTAAATTCTGAGGTAATGACAAAGAAATGAGCGTACTTAGTGAGTCTATCCACCACAACATAAATGCAATCCTTACCTTGAACCCTTGGCAACCCTGTGATGAAGTCCATTGAAATGCTCTCACACTTTTGACTGGGAATGGGCAAGGGCTACAAAAAACCAGATGGTAACACATGCTCAGTTTTATTTTGTTGACACACCAAGCACTCCCTTACATGCTGCATTATATTGTTTTTCAACCCCTTCCATGTGAAGCGTTCCCTGACTTGTTTGTATGTCTTGTAGAATCCTGGATGACCAGCAAGAGGGGTATCACGGCAAGCTTTAATGACCTTGTTTTTAACCCTAGAGTGAGGTACAAGGTAGACCTGATCCTTGTAAAGAATGAGCTCCTCGACCACCCTGTACCTATCATCGATTATCTTTCCTTCCAAAATGTCATTAGCAAATGAATCCTTAGCATACTCGGCAGTAATTCCAATTCTCCAATCAGCCGATATATCAGCATAGCACCAAGATAAGGTTTCCTAGAAAGAGCATCAACTACCACATTGTTCTTACCTTTCACATATTCAAGATCGAAATCATAAGCTTGAAGTTTACTTACCCATTTCTGCTGCCTATCGTTCAAGTCTCGCTGATTTAGGAAGTACTTTAGGTTGTTACGATTCGTTTTCACCACAAATTTCCTGTAGACCAAGTATTGTTTGAACTTAGCAAGAGCATGCATGATTGCTAACATCTCCTTATGATAAATGGAGAAAGCCTTCTCGGGTTTAGTGAGCTTCCTACTCTCTTAAGCAATTGGATGTCTATTTTGCATTAGCACGGCTCCAATGCCTTCGCCTAAAGCATCACACTCAAGCACAAAAGGAGATGAAAAATATGGAATAGCCAAAACAGGGCATGAGCTCATTACCTCTTTTAGTTTGTCAAATGCCTGTTGGGCTGTGGGATTCCACAAGAAAGCTCCCTTCTTTGTTAAATTAGTCAATGGTGCTTCCAATTGAGAAAACCCCTTCACAAATCTCCTGTAGTAGCTACATAGACCCACAAATCCCCTTAACTAAGTCAAATTCTTGGGGGTAGCCCACTCCTGTATCGCCTTGATTTTCTCTTCATCCACACTAACCCCTTGAGTGTTGATCTTGTGGCCCAAATAGAGGATCTCCGTCATCCCAAATTCACATTTTGACATCTTGGCATAGAATGCATTCCTCTCAAGGATGCCAAGCACTTCCTCTATATGCTTCAAGTGTTCTTCCCATGTTTTACTATAAATCAGGATGTCATCAAAGAAAACCAATACAAATTTCCTTAACTGGAGAACAAATAGTTGATTCATGCAAGATTGGAATTTAGCCGGGGCATTGGTTAATCCAAACAGCATCAGTAAAAATTCATAATGCCCGTAGTGGCACCTAAAAGTTGTCTTTTGTACATCCTCCTCTTTGACTCTAATCTGATGGTACCCCGAATGCAAATCAACCTTGGAAAAGTACACTGCTCCATGTAGCTCATCTATTAGTTCATCGATCCTGGGGATCAGATAGCAGTTCTTTATTGTCTTCTTATTGAGAGCTTTGTAATCGGTACACATCCTGAGTGTCCCATCCTTCTTCTTGACTAATACCACCGATGAGGCAAAGGGACTTGAGGTTGGATGTATAAACCCCATATCCAATAACTCCTTGATGGCTTTCTCGATTTCTTCTGTGTATATTCGTGGATGACGATAAGGAGTGGTGATCACCGGTTTGGCCGCTTCCTCAAGTTCTATCACATGCTGAAATCCTATATCTGGTGGCAGCCCTACAAGAATTTCTCAAAAAACATTGCACTTTTATCCAAAATAGCCTGAATGTCACTGGGAAATGTTCTCTCCTCCTTGGGTGTGCTAGTATATGTAATCAGGCATTTTGCTGCCCATGCCACTTGATCCCTATGGAAAGATCACTCCATTATTTTAGCCGAAACTACCATAGGTCCATTCCTGGAGAGGGCCTTGAGCACGACCTCCTTGCCCTCATCCTTGAACTTCAGCTCCATGGTTTGATAGTTAGTGGTGTATTCTCCTAGTGAATGAAGCCATTGCACCCCTAGGACCATTTTTGTGTCACCCACATCTACAACGTAGAAATCGTCCTTCATTTTGTGGCCACCTAATATTAACTTCATTTGCTGAATTTGTTTTGTACAAGGAAGGACATTACCTCCCGCTGCCAAAACATTGAACCCTTCAAAATCCTCTATTACCAAGCGCAGCTTAGCCACTGTTCTCTTGTCAATGAAGTTGTGTGTAGCTCCACTATCAATGAGCACAGTGAGTCTCTGCCCCTTAATAACTCTTTGTACACGTAAAGAATGGTATCGAGTTGTCCCTAATAATGTAGCCAAAGTGCTTCCTGTCAGTCCTTCCTCTATTATCGGCTCTTGCAGTTCTCTCGAGTTGTCCTCCTCATTGATCTATTCTTCTGCCTCATCATCGGACACTACTTCAATATAATACACTTGTCCCCTTCCTTGACACCTGTGTTGATTATTCCACTTTTTGTTGCAATAATAACATAAGCCCTTCTTGCGTAATTCATTCCTTGACATACCTTGTGCACCTATAGGGGGGATCTTGGGTGGTAGATTTGTTTTAATGAAAGGCCTCCTTGGCTGCCCTGCTGGTGCATTCTTGACAGTAGCCTTCCCTTTCTTGGTGGAATCGTCAAGGCTCAATGCCTTCCGAATGGCGTCTTCTAGAGTGGTTGGCTCCAAGGCCCTCACCAACCCACGAAAGGAATCCGATAAGCCTTTGATGAAGAAGAATGTGAGTCTCTTGTCAAAAACATCATACACCATCACTGCAAGTCTTTGAAATTCTGCCACATAGTCATCCATGGAGCTCGTTTGCTTTAATTTGGTTAATTCCTGGAAGTATGCTTCTGGATCTTTCTTGTCAAACCTGCCCACCAACTTCTGGGTGAAATCGGCATATGAATTTACTTGCCCAAATCCTTGGGCCACAATACCATGGTGCCACCACTCATGTGCTAGATCCTCTAAGTGCAGAATAGCAAATTTGATTGCTTCCTCTTCGGTCATGGGGCTGAGAGAAAGATATGTGTCCAGTTTTTGGATCCACGATTGCGCAGTCATCTTCCTTGAACCATCGAATGTTGGGAGTGATAGTTTTCCGATCTTGTGTTGAAGATCTCTATTCCCACGGTGTTGTCTCTCATCACTCCTGGCACTGTAAAATTGATAGGAGATGGCAGCTTGGGCATCAGTGTCTAAGTCTAGGTATTCACGTACAATGCTAGCATAATTGTGTTGTTGTTCTCCTTCCTGTCGACCCTCTGTTGTAGGTAAGAAATTTGGCGGAGTGTGCTTGTGGGTGTGTCTGATAGAAGTCCTACTCTGTTCTCCTCCTCCTGAACGCTCCAAGTGGCCTCCCTCAGCACTGCTAGATCAAGATTTAATATTATTGACTACAGCCGTGAGGGACTGAATGGCATGTAGTGGGGTCTGATTCGTCTGGTCCTGTTGTTTCATGAAGCTTTCCAACCTGTCATTATGATCTTTGTCTCCCAGCTTCTCCTTACCTCTACCTCCTATCCCTTGAGCTGCTTCAGATTTCTTTCTTTCTCACTCAATAGCACGAAGGTCCCACTGGCTTAATTGCATACGAAATTTCCCACAGGTTGGCAGGCCTTATGGATCTAAAACCACTATAAGAAACTCAATCCAAACAAATCGAATTTTAAGTGATAAAGGAAGTTAACAATCTTGTAGATTAATCGCTCAGAATTATATATAATGAAGAACCCACAAATCTTAACATTAGTTGTCACTGGTGATCAAAAAATATTCAACATCGAACACCAAATACAGAGAACTCAAACCTTAATTAAATTTGTTCGATAACCATACATGCCAGAGTTCAAGGGAACTGAGCTATATGATATGACTACAGGGTACTGGATGTGAGCTCGAGTCCCACAGCCTGTGTTGCTTTCAATCTGTGTGCCAGGATGACCACGGACTTCCTGAGGAGACACGGGCCAAAGTCTAGTGGATATATCAAGATCGCTGCTCTTCACTGGTGTGTGTCGGTGGTTCCTTACGTTGGGAAGAATCACTAATTCTTGTGGAGAAGCATTACACGGCTACAATGATCATTCTCTTGATCGAAGATCAGTGGGAGGTGATTATCCTATTCTCCGGGAGAGAGGTCATCGCACGGGATCTAGCGTCTGGCCGCTCATAACTAATTCCTTTGCCCTTGCAGTGGCGTCAGACGTCTGGATGATGAATGATAAATCCGCGAGCTTCCTACATGATGCAATGGACGATCTTCCAGAATAATAAAGTTTAGTATTTCATAAAAGTCCAATCGCGATACCAATTAAATCGCGTCCAGCCTGCAAATGGAATCCAACTTGTGAAGGTGTGGTTTGAGAAGAACAAAGCCAAAACACGAAATTCCCAGGATGATTCGCTACGCGCCTCACCTGGTTGCCACGCATAGTAGGCTACGCCTCTACCGATGATTGGCACAGTCCATTGACTAAATTTCGTGATGATCAGAAAGACGCCAAGGAAACATAATTTAAACTAGCTAGACATGTCGATTGGGGAATGTCGGCCAGAACAAAAACAATACAAAAGAATGTAAATTCAAACTAAGACACGGCACAACTCAAGGAATTTGGTCCACAATCTCAATTACTTAATTAATTTATTTATTTAGTGTTAAAAAACACTATTTTCAACTTTCTTTCCCGCCACGATTAATTTGAAAAGTTGGGAACATTACATCACATCCATTATTGGTTTTTTTTTATGTATTTTTGTTAATTTTTCAATTAATTAGAATTCTAATTGTACTATACATTGTTGTGTAAGTGGTTATCTATGCTTTCAAGCCGAGAGCATTTATCCTCTATGCTTAATATTATGTGATACACTTACTTTTCTTTATTTCACTTAGTTTTTAAGAAAAGTTGTTCATTCCTTTAGTTTTCATCTTCCTCTTCTTCTGTTTGAGTTATTGAAAGTGACACCAAAGTTCCTGAATAATCTTCTATCAGGGTTGTTAACCTTTTATTCCTTTAAATGAAACCTTTATGTCTATTGATTATATCATGGATTAATAATAGACACACATACGTCTTTGTTGAAATCATAATGAAGAAACATTTTTGTTTAAGGACATGCTTTTCTGAGCAATAAACTTCTATTTTTTCTATCAAGCAGTTGGCAGGTGGTCATGACAACAACATATGGAAAAAAAATAGAATTTCCCTATGCACTCAAGCCACATCAACAAACTTCAATTCCTCAGGTTGGTGTCTTTATTAATTTATTTGCTTTAGTTATTAAGTAGACAGTTTTCCTTCTTGTCTGTAAATTAAGAACCTAAAATAAAGGAAAATTTGTTGAACTTCAAACTCATCCTCTTTGTGATGGATTTTGGCCCTTTGCTACTACATAGTCTTGTTACCTTATTGAATTGAAGCACTAGCCTTTAACATTTGGATGGAATGTTCACATACTATAATATTTGAGACCAATAATATTTGTGGTTCTTCAATGATATTGATTTTAGAAGTACCTTTTTAAGGTCCATCACAAGTTCTCAACACAAATCTTTGCAAGTGGTGCAATAAAGATATTTAGTATCCTTGGAAGCATGAACAAATTCCTTTAATGAGTTTTTGATGGTTCATAGCCTCGAGTCATGATAGAATTGTAGTAGAAGGTTGGGAAGGTGGACACATAGTCAAATTGTGGTGAAGGAGTCATTAGTGGGGTCGAAAGAGGGGAACGGGGGCCTTAAGCATAGGAATTGTTTCTCCTAAAACCAAGGCCCCTAGAATTTATAGTCGCATCCTTTTCTTTGTTAGTTTCGTAGCGGATGATGAAGTCCTTTGTGTAGGGGAGAATATCTAGTGGATCATTGACCAAATATTTCCATTCCGTGGCCAAGCACTTGTACAAACCTTTCAAATTTGGCTATAAGCTTTGGAACTTTCCTATGATTGCTAGACGTTTTAGATTACTTTTGACCAAATGAACACCTTTGTTGTCAAAGATTGCTTTTGAAATGAAATCTGATTTTTGGAAAAAATATTTTGGTTTGGTTTGTGGTTAGTCAATTGATCTCCAAAATTTTGCTCCTTGAGCATGGTTAGTGGATTGTTCCTTAACCATAGTGTCATCAGTGCTTGTGATTCCCCCATGCTCATCTTTGGAAGTCACTGTTAGAGATTTGGATATTGTTAAAACATCCTTGAAGGACTTGGAGGTGGCTTGAGAGAGGCCTTAATCCTATGTCAAAGCATTGTGGGAATGAGAGGAGTTAGAAGGGTTTTCATCACAGTCATTGGGAGACAAAACAAAAGCTCTAGGAGGTAGAGAGATATGCCTTGCACATGTTGAGGATGCACAGGCCACATGGTGGGTATTATGGTTGGTCAAAGGGGCTCTTTGCATGCTATGACTCACATAAGGGTTTTGTAAGGTTGAGAGTTTTTTGGGAGTGCCATTTTCCTTTATATAAGGTAGTCACATGTTAGTTGGGATTGTACTTTTGTTTTGCAGTAGTCATTGTTCATAGACTGAGGTGCAAATTACTTCATGTTCTAGGTTTTTCTTTGTGTTGTTGGTTCATGTTGGTTTAATAGATTTTATTTTAATTTTAGCCTCAATTGAATTTTTAATATTAGAGTATTTGTATTTTATTTATTTTTATTACTTGTTTATTTGTTAGTAATTTTTTTGAATTTGGGTTGGTTAAAGAAATAATATTTCCATTCTATATGGATGTATCAAGATGCTTTTGGTTGAAACTCTATACAGTTGCAACCAGAAGCATTCTAATACGTTTGGGTTGTCTATTTGTTCTTACTTATCATGGTTTATATATTTTGACATCTTATAGAATTTTCAAACATATTTGGTAATATTTATTTATTCTAACATTTTTTGAATTTGATTATTATTTAAAGAAAAAATAAATTCTTAATTCATCCTACTTAATCACAATTTTTTCCAATTTTTATGTAGTGCTAAACTTATAGAACACAAACATGAATGCAAATCCTGCGACTTAGTGTAGGGTTATTTATTAATTGTTTGAAGTTTGAACAATAATTAGAACTGGCCACACAACCAACATTTAGTGTTTTGCTTATCGCTCTGAAGTTTTTACACTATTTAATTATCAATATGAGAGTTTCTTGGTGCTAGATCTGGTCTTATGAGAAATTTAGAGAACATGCTTACTATAAAGAAACATTACTTAACAGATCAAATGATTAAGAGGCCTTATTTTCATTTAAACCAAAATCTTTTACTGAGATTTGTTTGTAAAAGAGAGTTGTGTTTATTGTCACATTAGATTAAAAAATTTCCTGGTTGTTTGAGGGTTTTTATGATATATTTATTTAGGAAATCTATGTGGGAGAGTACAAGATGTTTATTACTATTCCATTAGGAAAATGTTTAAGATTGTCAAGGATGTTGTTGTATGATATGCATACATTGTTATTATCGTACTTGTAAACACTAAATTTTCTCCCCATGACTTGTACTTCATTTGGACTGCATGTTGCAGGTATGGATGCTCAAGTAGCTTATGGATTTCATCATTTATGAAATAAGAAACCATATCTTGCTCGACGTCCAATTACTAATAAAGTATGCAATGACTCTTAACACTTTTCTTTTGAGGAAGCTTTGGTTTATGTGTTTTATTTCAATTCCTATCTATATGTGTGACAGAGTAATTGATAAATTTCACACTATATCATTTTATTGCATTGCAATGTTGTCGCTGCATCCATGTTTATAATTCCTCTTTGTAGAGCTTGCAACAGAGTTTATACAAACACGTTTCACCCAGTTTCTATTACAAGCAATTCCAAACTCTTTTGATTTGAATAGCTGTAAACTTTAAAGGTGCTTCACTAAATTTATAATATAAATGAGGACACATTACTGCTGAATTCTTGGAATACTTATAGGTAGAACAGTTTAAAAACATAGCCTACTAACACTGAATTGATGACTTGATGAGCTAGAAACTACATTTCTGAATTCAAGCCAATTTAATAAAAGGAACAAATTTCCAAAAAGCATAGTCAAGTACCACAGTACTTAGAGCTCTTGCACTAACAAAAACACAAAGCATAACCTTGGAAAATGAATCAAGAAATGTAAAGATAAATTTGACCACAATTTTCACTTTTGAAGCTAAAATAAATAGTGCACACTCCATTAATATTCTACTTTAATGCAAACTGAAAAGGGAATTTCTCTCTCTCATTGTCAAAATAGGGAGGAACATTACTTCAATTCAAGTAATAAATCAACATTCACTAATTCCAATAAAATGGGAACAATTTATTGCCAGTGGATAATTGATGTATGCAACGATGTTAGAAATGAAAATTAGATTTCTTTTGTAGGGTAAATGGTACACCAACTGCTTTGCTTTAGAGGCTTCTTGTGAGAATCCAATTTATAAATAAGTTTCATTGTTTCCCTTGATGTTTGAGACATTTTTTATGTTATAAGGGGATACGACCCCACCCCTCAAATCCTCGTTCCTTGCTTAGGTGTTTTGAGGATGGTGGGTTGATAAGGGACATCTTTTGGCCATCCCACCCAACAATCGAATTCAAGAAATGTCTTGAAAACACGTCCCCATTTTAGGGTGGGACAAGAAATGGTTAGGGGATGTCTAGTAGTTCTTGAGGTGGTGGGGGATATGTTAGAGGTCCCTCAATTGTCTTGAAAATGGTTAGACATCCCTTATAGAAATTATTGATGATTCAATGTTTAAAATAAAAGACACTTGGAAAGAACTTAGTGTGTTTATAATGGACGTGGGGGTTTGAAAAACCCTCCCATGCCCCTTATTCACCTTGAAGACAATGAAAACCAAAGAAATAAATAAAGTTTATAGGAAGGAAAATAACCTTTTACGTTGCTTTTCAATGCTCCTTGGATTGAGCTAAAGAGTAGGGTGCCCTATGTGTTAAGAGATGGTTCTTTCAACCCTCTTGATCTGTCCCTTAGATGATGTTTATGGGTGATGACATGTAGGTTGCTTTTAAAAATGGTAGGATGACTTTATGATAGAATATGATGATCAAATGGATAGCATGATGATAGGATATGAAGAGATGATGAAAATGGCTTGACAAATCTTTCATCTATAGATGTGAGGGGGATTGATCAAGGGCTAGTATTTAGTCAGAATGATTGGATTGTAGAGGGATTCTTAAGTAGAATTATGCAAATTTAAGCCATTAGTAGGTCATGCTATTGTAAAGCAATATCATTTTTTTTGGAATGACCATTGGGATATGTTTAAATATTGTAATAGAAGTGTTCACATGCCATTGCTACTTTGTAGCCCCTAATAGGCACTGGTCTGATTTTGTGAATTTCCCCATTCTTACAATAACTTTCAAGTTTACAAATTCAAAGCCATTCTATAATTTATTTGTAATTATTTGAGGATGTGGAAATAATGGAGTCGTGTGTTTTAATTTTTTTTAATATTCTCAGAAAATGTTTCTCCTTGAATAGCTTCAGAAATTCATTGAGGCGGCTTGATATTTATTTTTGGGTCTTCTATTAATATTAGCAGTCGACTTCAATGTATCGTGACTCTCCAAATATGTGTTTAGTGAAATGAAGGCAGGTGTTGTCTGTGTGTGTGTCGATGCTTTTAAAACTAGCGACGACTTGCTAAGTGTGGTGGAATCTAAGTTAAAACATCTCCATTATGTCTATTCGTGGTTGCAAAATATAGTGACGGGTTTTTATTTCTAGCGACATTTTTTGAGGAGTATATGTCGAGACGTACTTTCCTAAGTGGATGGTTTCATTAGACGACCTTCTGAAGAATATCACACCTTCTAAATATGCTATCGATTTTTATTAAAATTTGATACCTTCATAACTCTTCATGAAACGACATTTTGGTAAAGCCTTCAATCATTCTTATCAGGGTTCTTAATCCTTGGCGTGAAACTTGTGTTGTAGTTATTGGAGGTCGATAAATACCTGAAGACGTGTTTATTGATGATGACGTTTTTTTTTCTTCAGAACAAGTGGCTAAAGTATATCAATATTCTGAAGATTTTTAAAAAAAATATAGGGGCTATTCTAAAGGTTTTTATTGATGCTAAGGTAACGCCTTCTATAGTCAGAGGAGTGGTTGAATAATTTCTGGAGTTGTCTTTATTTGGAGGAAGATCATTCAAAATGTTGACCTTTTTGAATAATACATGTTGAGTAAAAGAGGTGTGGCTTGACTTCTTTGATTAGAAATATTCTTGGTGACAATGACTATTATTGGCTAGCAAGTAGAGTTGGTCGATTAATTGTTTTGGTAGAAAAGTGACTGTTGTGTGAAGATGGGTCTTTTACCTGCTAGTAGCTCCTTTTATTGTTTGTGTGTTTAAAGGTTGTTGAAGTTGGTTGTTAACGTGTATGAGCTGGGTCTATACAATGCAATGATTCGCTATGTTAGTAGAAAAAGGAGAGATTGAGAGTTTTGGTATGCTATCCAGAAAATAAATTACCTGCATGATGATATTATGTTTTTGATTTCAAAGATAAATTGAATTTGGGAGAGGATGATCTTGTCTTGCTCAGATTGTTTTGGAGAGGTTACATGGTTGGAGATTGACAGTTGAGAAAAAATAGAATTGTAGTATTTGATTCAAGTGAATATTTCTTCAGTTTTAGAGCATAGTTGAGAGCCTCACAATACATGTGAAGTCATTGTTAGAAATCACTATTTTGCTGATTTGTTCTAGAAGTCTGAAGTTGGTGGTTCAACAACATTGAAGTTGTTAATTAAGTTGGTTTGAGGTTGGTACCTCTACAAATAGAAGTTGGTGATTTGTGAAAGTTGGTTCCCACAAGCCTTTAGGGTTCAGCCCAAGGCTCAGATTTTAAGAAAAGTCAAAGCAATTTTTTTGAAAATTGCTTTTTGTCACGTCCCAACATAGGGGACTCCTGGGCGTCTCCAAGACGCTCGTGGAATGGATAGAAGTCCCTGAGACATATAGGAGTCCCCTTCATTTCCTTGGAGTCTCTAAAGTCTCGGTGGCGGTGGGAGGACAATGGGGGGACATTTCTCAGCTGTCCTCAAGTCTCTGAAACGTCCGAGTTGAGTAGACGGCTAGATTTTGGGAGGGGGGCGGGGGTATGTCCCCATGGAACACTGGTTGGAAGTTTCATAGAAGTGTGCTGTAATGCCCCGCCGTGTGAACCCCAAAGGACAACTATAGAACTTACAGTAAAAGCAAAATAATTTTTATTTTTTTTAAAACTAGAACAATACACATGATGAACATGAACAACCAATACATAATTTGTAGTTAAACACATACATCATAAACTACGTCCTCTGGGGTACACGTGACATCATTACTAATGTAAACCCATACCAAGACAATGTTTAACTAACTATAAGTGTTCTGCTTAACCATTATTTAGAATTACTAGATGAAATACAAACATCCACATCATAACATACATAAAACCATCTATCACATCTATGGACGTAATTATACATATTTCCACAGATACAACACCATTTATAATTACATACTATGAAACGTTAACACATAAAAGTACCAAATATTTATATACATTTCATGAATGACAACATCCTTCAAAGATCATAAATTAAGGTCAAGGACTACATTCATTACAATGATAATAAAAGTTACATCATATAAGAGATACAGTGATACATTAGTGTTCCTCAACATATACAGGAACAATACAATAAGATAGAATGATACAACTGGAAAAGTGAATACAAAGTGACAAGATCGGCTCTGACTTGGGTACAATCCTGGAGTCACCGCAGGAGGCACATATCTGCACAGCTCGATCCTTGGCTGGGGACCCAATGGGGTGCATAGCACGTTCCACCCGACCACGTGGACCCAAAAGTCCACCCCCCGTGCTAGGAGTTGACAAGAAAGATCCATACCGCAATCCAAAAAAATCAAATGAACCAATAGTAAATCAGACTCCACAACAAGGATATCATCAACATAAGATAACAAACGACAACATCGCTATCACTTAGCCAAAGCAAAATAATGAAAATTCCAACATAACCAAAAGTTACGATTATAACTCAACACTAAATAACCATAAGAGGTGCCAACAACCATAGAATCCAAAGCCTTCAAATGATATTGCAATATCAAGCAACAATAAATATCAAGGGAACCTTCCATTAACATCAATCAAGTTTCCATGAGGCATGTGCAACACTAAAAGATAGAACTTGGAGGCTTCAACAACAAACAACAAGAACCAATTGCCTCAACAACATCAAAAAGTCAATCAACACTCGCAAAGGAAACCAAACAAGGGAAAACAAACGGGTACTGTAGGAGAGTGTCATCGCATGGCCTTACATGGATTATCCAGGCAACCTATCACAAGGTACCGCCTCCATCTATGGTTATCCAGGTAGCCTATCTCAAAGCACCGCTCCATAGGGTGACTCATGCGGAACCACTTACCTTTCGTGAGGACAAGGCAGTGATCTTACCAACCACGTCTTCTCATCCCATCCTTAGCCTATGAAAGCACTAATGCTATGGGTGAGGCTCATAATTAATCTTGTTTAGTGTTTATCTACCCAACCTACTAGTTAATTAATTACATTATCACTTGATTAAGAAACTCTTCCATGGGTTATCCAAACAACCCCTTTGTGCGCCGGCCCCCATGAAGAGCCACTCTCCCTACGACACCAAAACTAAATACAAGCAAGCGGTGTACCTCAGTTCACATAAACAAAAAACAATGTATACATAATTCACAACATGCGAGGCAAGAACCATCTCGTAAACCCATTCCATATCACTGAAGCAAGAACAAGGGAGGTACCACCCACAAAATTCAAACTCAGAGATAGGATCAATGAATCACAAAGGTCCAACCATGGAAAAACAATATAATTCAAGTTTTCTCGAATGCCTCTGGAAGTCTAAAATACCAAAAATCCACAAACTTCCCCAAAGGGTAATTCAAGCTCTCAGGTTACCAACCATCTCAAAAGTGACTACAAGAAGGTTATTGCAAAATGTCTCCTCAATCAAAATTAACACAAAAGGGGAGACTCACATCAAGAATCCACAAAATGACCAAATAACTTCCATAAAAATGACAAGAGAAGAGTAAAGGAGGCAATATGTAAGGATTCAGAAATATCTCATTTATTAATTATAATTCCGCAATTTCAAAAATAATTTAATAGAACCCACTAATTATATAATTTACATCACTTATAAAAATGAATTAATATGTATATCAATGAATCATAATATATCAACAAGATAAAAAATTTGTCAGTGGGAATCATCTTTGTTTTAAGTAAATGACTTACAGGTGCAACACAACTGACCAACCTAATGGTGCAAACATAAGTCAGTCTTGCTCATCCATGTGTCCACCACCTAAACCCTGCAAAAATATGTTAGTGAATAGGGGTTTGCCTCAGTCAAACCTCGCTTGGTATTTAAACCTTGAAATGAAATGAAACAAAATAAGTGAAAGAAGAATGATCACGTTATGATGTCGCATCTTACCGAAACACTAGCATTAAGCTCTTGCTTGATTGTAATAGATCTTGACTTGAATTATTTTTGAATCATGAAGGCTTCTTCATCAATGTTAGTTCAAATACAACCATGATACATGATGATTTGGCTTCGTGGTTTTCTATTATAACAAATATGGTTAGAATTATCACTCATAAACATACTATATAGAAGGAAACACCATTAAATAGGATTCCAAATCACCTTCCAAAAGATGGGATATAAAATAAATCAGAAAATAACCAATATACATAAAAGATAATACATTTCATATAACTATCATATTTGGTTAGCATCCTTTGAGATAATTTTTCCTTTATCTATAGTCACACTAAATCCACTTGAATATGCACGTGATAGTGAATGCAACTCATGTAATTGAACGCTACACTTAACTTACATGTTGAACATCTTGAATATAGTGTCAAATACTCATAAATCTACAAGCATCGAACACAGTGTATTTAAAAAAGGCAGCAAGCGAAGAGGGGTTCAAACTACTCTTAGCGAATACATTAATTCAAAACACTAGAGAATCATATGAAAAATCACTGAAATATACAAAAACCTATGTGGAGTCTGGCGCTAACATTTATGTTGTGTAATCTTCACGTCTCTTCTTTTAAGAGTATCAAACAAACAAAACCGTAAATATATAAACTCCAAAAATCAGATCACCCCTGTTATGTTTTCATAAAATCACATTCTATAGTATTTAAAACAAACAAAGATTACCTCAATCTATTAGTTTCCAAGCATACCCAGCGAGTTATCAGAGCCTGCATTGCTACTTAACATTGCACCAATGGATTAAGAAAAAGAAATTGTATCAAGCTCCGCTTAGAAATGCAGCCATGGGATGTAATTATGCATTCAGCAAAATAGGACGCTTAGATTCAACGCACCACAAGCATTCGAGAGCCCAAAGGTAGTACTATTATGACGAACCATTTAAGTCATATTCAAAATGATGAAAGATAATGTGATATCCCTCAATCTGTGTTCTTCTCTAGCTAGCAATGATAAAGACTTTGAAAGCACTTTTAAATATAAAGATGGTACATGTATACAGAAGGAAAAAAGAGGATATGGACAATTTAGTGCTTGAGAGAATCTCACTTGGATAGATTGAATCTTCTAAATTTCTCAAATGTGTAGGGACTCCTTTTCAATTTGAAGTCTATGGAATTGGTCTGGAGAGTTAAGATCTTCAAACAGTTAGAGAGTCCTTACTCTTGGTTGATCCTAAAGATCAACTCAACCTTTTTGAGCAACAATCGTCTATTATATTGATTTGTCCCGAGTTCTCTTGTTCCATGCATCTTATTTGTTCAATTATTTTAACAGAGAACATTCTTTGAATCATATCCTGAAGAGCATTGGAAGTTTTCTCCTTCATACAAGAGAATACAATATGAAACAAAGATTTCAGTTGCACACCCAATAAGCTCTGGGGTCAATATAATCGCCATGAAAGGGGAGTTTACTACTGTAGCACAAATACCAATCTTTGAGGTGCTAGATTTACTTGATGGACAAATATGTACAAAACTTTGAATTTCTGACTGATTTCATGGAAGAAATACAGGTTACTTTTGAATAATCGACTGATTTGTATGTAAACCCAAAGAATTCATTCTGAGAGATGTGAAACATTTCTAGCGTTCAACCAGGTATGATGACCCAGGCGAAAGTATAGGTGAGGCTAAATGAAAAGTGCTTAGCTTCAACCATTAAAACAAAGAATACATTTGAACCGATCACTCACTTTGTACACCTAAGATGATGGTTTCGGCTCAACCCAAAACCCTCTATGTTCAATAACATTGTTACTTGGTGGCTCAATCGTTTGCTAATTTGTGTATCTTAACCCATGAAAAATTTATTCATTTGATTCTATTAACTAAGGTAAAACACACATAGATATTCAAGAATACGAAGGTTCACAACAGAATCATTGTTGTAGCGAATGGTATCAAACGTACCTTTAATTACTCCTTTGTAAGGTGTTCGGCCTGCTCAGCTTCAGATCTTCCTACTTCAATTCTTTCCATGGTGAGTCTAGCATCATTCCAAGTGGTTGACATAACGTTGAGGTTCTGAATCAAGTCATTCCCCTCTTGTTGCAAATAATTTCACAACATGATAAACATCTTCTCGCATGTTGATCACCTGCAATTCTCAGTGTGGCCATCAATTCTTCTCCCTGCTTCAATACTTGCTTCTCGAACATCCTTTGAGGGGGGTACCATTCTTGGTAACACACATGATTTTACTAGTTGAAATTGCTCGGCTTCTAATACAGCGAGTGGAACAATAACACTAGAATAAGAACCCTGGTACGACAACTACAGAATCATATATTTTGCTTTGATTTATCCATGATATGACCCGCTAGATTAAGAATTTCTTATGCAGTAAGATTCACACGGATTTTTCTTTGAGGATATCCTTTAGAGCGACACCTGAGTAGAGAAAGAAGGCAATGGCAGTTACTCCGACCACTGTAACTGTAACTACACTCCATCTCTTCCTTTTCTTTTAGCATTTTTCATGCCTTTAACCTCCATTTTGCACTGATTTTTGTATTGCCGAGGTGAGGAATACTTAAGCGTAACTGAATAATATGCCCTTTCTTGGACAGTTATTCCCCCCTCTTTCTTTTTCCTTTTGTTAAGATTTTCCAAATTCTCCATTAACCGATTCTTGAAAACTAAATTAAAATAAGATTTGTTATATATATACATATTTTATGCCACATTTTTATCTTCTCTTAATGATAAAAGAAAACCATTTTAATTGCAATTTAAATATTTATTTCAAATAAATAAATATGGAAAATATCATTAAATAGCGAGTAAAATAATTATTGTAAATAAAGAGTACTACCATTTATTTGTAAGAAAAATAAAATCTATAATTAAATTATAATAGATTCTTTTTGTTCTATTACACTTTATTTCATTATTAATTAATTTTATTAAACATTCAAGTAAATTAAATACTAAATGTATCAAAATATTCAATTATAAATTACTTGTGGAAAATAGGGATCGTGACATCAATATCATCATGAAATAGTAGCCAACACTTCCAAAAGATTATTAGCATTATACAAGACCAATCACAATAACCAAGAGCACGGTTAATCATTAGTACATCCAAAAGAGTCCTGGATGGACATCAAACAAGCAGTACGTGTAAGCCATGTATTTAAAGTAAGGATCGTAAATGAGATTGACATTAAAATAAGCTACTTGATCAAATTAAAAAGATTATATGTCAGTACTTCAAGAGAACTGAAGCACTTATCTCAAAACCCTAGTATTAAAGCCTCACTTTTACCATCCACTAACTTATCTGAATATATATATATATATATATATATATATATATTATCAAAGGTAGCAATTTAACAAATTATATAAGCATATAGTTGTATTTGTTAACTTGTCTATCCTTTTCTTTCTAATAGGATTTCCATGATTTAAATTTATTATCTCTATTTCTATTTCTACATCTATTCATTAAAGATAGTTATAAAATCATACTCTTTCCCAAACACAACATAATCCATGGACTTCTCACAGATCTAAGTCAAAACAAGCAATTTACATTTATTTAAATGGTCATTATGAAATTATACAAAATAATTAAAGAAAACACATTCTTTCCTTTCTGATAATTTTGAATTTACTTCCTATATTGTTACCTCCTATTTATCCATAACAACAGCCTCTAATCTCTATTTCAATTTTTTTATTTATTAATACCATTTAATTCATCTATTTACACTTCATATTCCACTGTTACATGCAATTACTAACCTAAACCACTTTATTACATTCTATTTTCTAAAAGAACATAACCTAATTTATTATTTTGTATTCCTTGAATAACCTTAACAAAACAACCAAATAGTAAATATTTGAGTTTATATAAGGACAACCAATCGTTCATTATCATATAGTCTCATTTATTTGAAAACATAATTCTCTAAACATGATTAACCTAGTCTATTAATTTAAACCAAACTATGCAAATACTCAAATACCGTTAAATCAATTCTTTTTCTTTAATCTTCATTACCAATTCTAAATAATGATTTGTAAAAGTACAATTTGACTGAATAGTTTTACATTCATTATGTAATTATTAAAATAATTAATAAGATTATAGACATGTGCTAAAATTTACATGTCTCAAAACAGTTTACTTTTACTTTAAAACGTATATTATTTATACACATTTATTCACACATATGATTACATATATATATATATATATATATATATATATATATATATATATATATATATATATATATATATCATTATGGAGGACCGCCTATGTTTGTACATATAAATATATTCATATATGTTATCATAATTATTTGCAATTGCCAATACCGTTGGTATTAGAAGTATTTCCACCAATAGAATTATCATTAGTGTACTTCCTAATATTTTCAATGCTATGACTATATTTACAACTTTCACAAGCTAATAGTTTCTATAGTTTATTAATGAATTCATTAATATATAAATATAATATCCTTTTACTAAAATTTATTAAATAACAAATAACATTTTACTGATGAAATAATTTAATAATTTATCTACTTTAATTAAATGATAAATTTTACTAACTTAATTAATGAATGAAATGATAAATGAATTGTTTAATAATCAATGACTTTTCACTACCTTTACTACCTTATTTATATTTTAAATATTTTAATAACTTTATTAGATAGTGGGGGCTCCCTTCAAAACTATTTTATGATGAAATCTAAATCATAAATATATTTATATTTATTCCTTACTTTTAGGTTAAGAAATTTCATTTCCTAAGATGTGTCAGATGTGTCAGGCTAAATTTTAGAGGAATTAGTTTTCCTCCCCTTTCTATCCCCACCTAAATCTCCCAATCCTTTTTGTTTTAAATTAATGAACAAACTTCCACTCACATGATATCAAGGCTACGAAATTAAGGGGATAAGTTCTTTTAACATGAATATTATTATTATCACCGTGAGGTTTGCAGCAATGTGTCTGGGAAAAGAGTTTACCATTACTTAATGATTCTATGTAAGCATTATATTAATTTCATCCCTATCAATTAAAGCAGAAGCACATTTCTTAGATTACCATGTTAGGCTCTAGAGAGAGATATCATTTTAACGTTGAGAAGTTTTCCTTTTAATAACATATCCAAATAACGTAGGAACTTGGCCAAAACTTTCAGTTTAATAAACATACTCAAAAATCATCATCAAAACCCTATTTCAAGCAAAGGCTGCCGCTAACAGATCTAAGCAGGTTATTAAATTTTTACACCCTTCTATTCTCGTGTGCTGCAACTACAGTAGATTGTCAGTGGAATCAAGGAGGTTATTTAATCTTTTTAAAAATCCCTATTATGCTCAAGCGTTGTGGCTGGGACAGGTTGACAATGAAAACAGAAAGATTATTTAAACCTCTTCAACATTCTATTTTCTAGTACTGCAGATGTGAAGGGTTTCAAAAAGCATCAGGGAGGCTATTTATACAGTCTTCTATGCTCGACTGTTGCTGCCGTGACAGGTTGCCAAAGGTAACAGGGACATTATTTAAAATTTATACACCCCCAAAGTCCATATTCTGCAGCTGTGAAAGATTGCTAAAGGAATGAAATGCAGCGGTTGCAGAAAGAGCGCAAAATAGATTTTGCAAGGAAGCTCTCTAAATTTTTGCTTGAAGAAGAAGCACTCCAAAACACATCCTAACATCGTAAACTTTGCTTCTCTCTGGGTACATGCAGACAGGAAGTTTAGTGGATGAGGACTGCACATACTTCACACGGCAGCACCCTTATTGTATTACATACAAAGCTGATCATTAGGAATGCATGGTTACCCTCATGCCCGCAGCCAGGCAGGTTTAGTGGATGAGGGCTGCCCATACTCCAAACACCAGCCGCCCCCAGGTTTATACGCACGCAGAGTGTGGGCACACAGGCAGGGCGTGTGAACTCTTCGACAAAACGCCTCAAAGAATTGTGTTGTGATCTCAAGGAATACAATGATTGCAAAGTATGCATGACACGGGTCGGGGGGTGATGAAAAAAGGCTTAAGACACTTACAAGCGAATGCAAACTAGCAGGTGTAAAGCCGCATTCCACAGATCTCTCTAGCATCCTTCGTGCCTAAGCCATAATGGATGCCTGAGAACAGGGTAAGGATATCCATCAAAGTATAAAGGAAGGACATAATTTCCAGATGATGAAATTGTAACTGCCTGGTGGACGTAAATGTATAAAACAAGGTCACATAGCAAATGCACAACAGAATTTATTGACGAGGTTTCCATGCAAAAAGAAACAATGGAATGGACCCAGAACATACATGGACCCAGAACATACATGCACAACGGCTAATCCGCAGCAACAAGAGGAGCAAGTAGGGCGCTTACCTCCAACGATGATTGCAGAATGTGTCCAAAATAAAACTTCTAAGGAGGCTGCCAAAGTCTCCGAATTAATGAAGCATGCTGCACCTCTGATCTCCCCCACCTCCCTCATCTGCCAGCCTCCCCCATCTTTTTTTTTTCCCTCTTCCCCCTTCAAAAGCAGAATTTTCAGGAAATGACACCACGTTGAGGGCATGCGACAAGAGGAAGCCCAGACCAAGCAAGTGGAAGGCCGGAGATAAATCATGAAGCCAGGTGGAGATAAAGGCAGGGACAGGAGAATACTTTAGCTTCTTTCAACAGTTTATTATTATATCAATACAAAGATCTTTTTTTTCTTTTTTTCTTTTTTTTAATATTAAATTTCCTCATTTGTAATACATTTATGGAGGTAAATAAAATATGTCATTATTAATCAACATTTTTGTTTCTATTTATTTCCTTTTTAATACTTAATGAATAAGAATAACTCATAACTTTTAGATTTCTCATGAATGCAATAATTCTCTACTCATATATATATATATATTTTAAAGCCACTATTTTAAAATTTTAAATAGATTATATTTTCCAAAAACAATAAGACTAAATCATTCTTAATTTATTAGTTTTAATCTTCCTTTTTAATTTGTTTATATAATATCATAATTATTATATGTATATATATATATATATATATTTATCAAATCATAAGTTTTAATTTATTTGAATCCATTAAAACATCAATAATATTTTATTTAATCAATACGTATAATGTTATTTCATAAACACAATTTAGTTAATCATCAATTCAATCAATCGTACTTACTCAAATGTCACAGAGGGGCCAAAAGTGGAGGGTTGCTACATGTGCCTAGCAGGATTATCAGCGCACAATAGGATTTGCAGCTTCCCAAGTTTGCCAAAAGACTAGAAACAACATTTTTTATTGTCCATACCAGCACTTCATGAATGAATAATAGCTGCTTGCAAAAGTTTTATGCTCCTTTTTTCATACATATATCAACAGATTGACAGTTTGAAAAGTTGGGTTTGGAGGACAGTTTGCAGTTATGTTTTAGAGTGATATGGTCTTTCATCTTTTCCAGTAATTGGAATTTTGTGGGCTTTTGAGGTTGTGTTCATCAAGGTGTGTGGAAGGGTTTCACACTTGTTGTTTTGCAATGAAAACCCTACTACTTTAGGTTAATTTTCAGTCATTTGTAAGAAGGCTATAGATATGTCACAACCTTCTTCATTGCAGACTTTTATGGCAGCTTCTACTTCTTTTTTGACTATTTTTGCCATGTTGCAGATACAAGAGTTTGTTGTATTTTCATCCTAGGGTTTGGTTACAAGTCTTTGACCTTTTCAAACCCTATTGATCTTAACAATGGTTCTAGGGCTTTCATCTTCAATCTTTAATCGACTCAAAACCGTAGAATGTATCTGATTCAAGTCATCAAGTTGAATTGATGGAGTTGTTAGTAGTTCCATCATAGTTTGGGGTTTCAATTCTTGAGAAGTTCCATCAAGGTTGCCAAGTGAAAAGTTTTCAAAATCTCAAAGGCCACCATCAAGGCTGCCAAGTGAAAAATGTTTTCAAAATCCCATTTGCCACTCATATGCAGATTGCTATTTTTGGTAATGACCATAACTGGCTGTGGCTATTTATGGTGTTTTTTTTTTTCTGATAATGGATGAGGGCTTCTTTTTAGGTCCTTTTAGTTAGTTTTATCTTATTATTGTTCAAAATAGGTTTACTTTAAAGTATCTTTCTTTCTCACTTTTTCTACAACTTTTGGAGGGTTGGCTTTAAAATATTTCTTTTTGGATTATTGAATTATTATTCTCAAACCCTTTAGAGCATATTCATTAAAACCTACAAATAATTTTCATGGGCACAATATATTCTTAATGATGGTTAAAGTTGAGCTTATGTTGCAGAGATTGTCATTCTCTCTTATTTGATCTAAGTTTTATTATTTTTGTGTGCGTTTTACTGAGTGGATTGTTATGAAGAATGGTGGAGTTTTGTATCAACATTGCATTTTATCTAAGTAACTTTGTGTGCTTCTAAGGGTTCACTTTTTTATATCTTGAATTGTGGTTCATTCTGAAAATTATTTTTTGTTTAATCCATTCTTGTGTATGTGGACCCATTGGTCTTTGTTTTCAACTAGCTAGGAAGTATTCATGATTTGGTTTACTTTATTTTGGTTACACGCTTTTATTCTTGAAATTATTTGTTATTGTAATGAGTCTTGTCCTCAACCTTTGAGACCCAAAATATAAGTTAAAGTTATTTTAAAGTGTGTATAACTATAAATCTTGTTCATAGTATTAGGTTTTGGAGTATTGTTTAGTTTTTAGGGAGCTTCCTTAGCTAATTTAAATAGAATTTTATTCTCATATGTTGTTCTTTTTTGTTACAAATTAAAATGTTAACAATTATTCGTGTCTATTTTGGAGTATGTGTATTAAAAATTTCTATCTTGTAGATAAAGGTTAGTCTTGTCACTGGCTTTTATAATATCTACATTTGGGTGGGTAAATTCTATACTAGATTATGGAGAAAAAAATGTATTTTTTTATCATGTCTTTCAATTTTCAAATCATCCATCTACAAGTGAGGGTTCTTCTCCATTTGTTCTTGAACTTATTGAAGTCTTTTTTGTGTTGGAAAAATAACCACTCAAGCAAATAACAAGTGATCTCAACAAGAATGAGCCTCCACTCCCTCCTTTATCGTGGAAAAATAATATTGGTTGGCTTGCATTTGAAGTTTTCCATTATTTTGCTTATGGCTCTAGAAAAGGATTCCTTGGGTTGCATGGCAACAACTCTCAATAACCTAATGAGCACATTGTTGTGCCCACCCCAACATGCAATATTCTAGGATTGGTCCACAAAGATGGTGTAGTTAGATTTTTTGTTGAAACATTGGTTAATGGCATAGTGGAATGGTTCCACCATCTTGCCATTGGTTCAATCACAATTTGGTAGATCATGTAGGATAAGTTATTGTCACACTTCAAGCCCCAATGAGGACAACCATATTATTTTTTCCTAGTTGTCAAATGGGAAGAAGGATTCAACATCCAATAAGAGAACTCATAGAATGATTCAATCGCATTGTCATAAGAATCAATGCAACTCTAAATCCATTTCCAAAAATCCTCATGAGTTGTTTTATTAAAAAAATTCTATCAAAGGTTGCATTTATTATCAAATCTAGTTATATTGACGAGTTGTGATAGAAGACAATACAATTACCAATGGAAAATTTAGAAGAGTCAATCAAGCTCATGATTCCAAGTTCTAATAATCCTTTCTAGAGAGTGGTGAATGGTGTGATAAATATGAAGAGACAATTTTGACAAAATGGTCTATCTCAATAATACCAAGAACATTTGCACAAAAATGCTCGTGAATCCAACAAAAATCACTCGAAAGTTAGATAGCTAGCTTCCTTCTATTTCCCTACTATCACCTAGCTAAATTGGTTTTGGCTTAGGAGTAGACACTAGTCAATGGATGAGATAGATAGGGTACAACCCTTTTTCATTGGAAACCTTGTGGGTGCACCTTAAATGTACTCACATGGTACTCGAGGCTGTAGGTTGTGCCTTGGCCAGACATAGGTAGTGCTTAGGGGAATCCATAGGCCAAAGTGTCATTTAAAGAAAAAGGTCCATCAAACATCCACTCTACCTTTTTTTTAACAATAAAATATGCATTTCCAACTTGAAAAAGTGAAAGTCTAAAATTCCCCCAAAAACACTTGGAAATGATTCATTTTACAAACACCAACCCATACAAACATCCAATAGCATTGAAGGTTGTCATTTTTGCATTTTTTAAGCTTGTTGGTATCTTTCAAAGGTAAAGGATTGCAAAGGTTGCATAGATATTTGCTAAGTGCTAGGGGAGAGATCTAGCTTGCATAAAAGATGTTTTTGGATCTAAGGTAAGTATTTTGTGAGAATTCTTCAAGTTTTTTATGAATTTTTTCAAGTTGAAAAAAAAAAGTTTTTAAGATTTTTTAAAAATATTTTGAATGTTTTTTTGTGCTTGTTTTTTTATTTATTTATTAAATTTATACATATTGTAGGGTTCTATTTTTTTTAATTTATTTAAATTACCTACTCTAACATTACATTATCATTTTAATAATTTTTCTGAAGTTACCGAGTTCTTCACTTTTTCCCATCGTACCTGGGTGGGTCCCTTATGGGTCATAGCTCCTTGTTGTGTCACCTCAAGTTTCTTTAAGGGTGTAGATGGCCATGTTAATAAATAATTATATTGTGACAGAATGTACTAATTAAATAAATGTTGTAGTTGATCGTAATGGGAATAGATAATAATAGTTTAAATAATGCATGCACAGTTTAAAGTAAAAGTTGGATTAGTTGTCAAGCAGGGAGTTAGGAAGAGTTTCCAATGGTTGATATCTCAACCAACCTTGGCCATCTATATATGTATATGTTCATTTTTAGTCGGAGGTACAATTGCTATGTATTGTTGAGATACTTCATGAAATCAATCAATCCATTGTGTTGTGCAATTACTCTTACGATTGTTATGTAATTCAAATGTGATTCATATTCTAGTACGTGCATTATGTTTGTGAATTATTCTTGGGGTGTCCAAGAGGGACCTTGTCCAAACTTGGGGTGAACCCAAGGGGACCCAAGTGTTGCCAAAAATAAAAAAACAAGAAAAAATTATGTCGTTTTGCAGGAAAACCCAAGGGGACACAGATACTATGAATGCAGTTCTTGCCTTAAATTTAGGTGCATATAGATGATTTAAATTTTTTGGCAATTTCTTGTTGTATTATAATGGCACAAATTTTGAATTTTGTCATGACATGGGCTCTCTGATCCTACATGACTTCCATTTTCACTCTTTACAACACTAGTTGCTAAAAATGAGGACTTGTTGCAAATCATCTCACTTGGATAACAACAAAATAAAATCATGGATTGTTCCTGCACATGTTAGTAAATTGAAACTCAATTTTAAATTTTAATATAGAAGGAGATCATCATGAAACCCACATTTGAAGACAAATGTCATTTGTTGTTCATCATTGTTACTAATTTGGGACTTTAATTAACACCTCTCCATTTTATAAACAAAACCACTAATATTAAATAAATTATATGGCAATCACAATGCAACAAGATGCTTCGGGACATTACTCAATTTCTATGGACCTAACTATAAATTTTGTAATACATACATGCATGCATGCATGCATACATACATACATACATATATATTCCCGTACCCGTACACAAGGAAATTTTTTTTTGTATCGTCATACTTGTATATGCACCTGTACCCAAACAAGTAACTTTAACAATGATCTATCTAGAATGCTTCGTAGTTCAAGTTCAATGGGTAACTTAGTTTTTTTCTTATAACAATGATCTATTTAGAATGCTTGGTACTTCAAGTTCAATGGCCCCTGAGGTAAATAGTCAATTTAAATATGATCACGCATCTCCTCTATGGAAATATGTTATGATGATTGAACTTCCAAAATGTTGGGCTTTACTTTGGAGTTGTAGTTTGTGTGGGATCTAGTATAAGATTTTGTATAGTCAAGTGAAACTCATTTATGTGCTATGACCAGCCATGGAATTAGAGTTTATCAAGGGCCAAACAAGAGTAGAGAGATTTAAATGTTTGTGATAAACCATCATATGCCACAAAGAATTATCAGAACTATCTCCAATTTGGATTTGCTAGAGGTAAATTTTTGAAATTTCAATACCTATTTTTATATTTAATTTGACATATTTACTTATTTAAATTTTATTTTTTTATTAACTTATTTTTTACACAACATTAGGTGAGACTTAATTCACATTGCACACAATCATTTTGATTGGACTTGTGAAGGTGCAAGGATCATTGAGCGCCATGGTCATTAGCAACTAATGGAGTGTGTGGAGACAACAAAATTTAGAAAGGGCTCAAAAGGTCAAATCATTGATCTTGGATGATGATTGGTGGGCTTGTGTGGATTATGTCAAGTTTCATCAACCCATCATGAGTATGATTTCAAAGATTTTTTTTTGAAAGGGTGGAGAAATCATTCTTGATTGTTTGGAACAAGATGATCACACCCCTAAATCTCTTTGCATGCATTATCTCCCAAATATTATAGCATGGAGTTACTTTCTTTGCTAAGGAGAATGTCACCATAAAGAGATGATGAAGTTGCTAAAGGGTACAAGAAATCATTTTGAATAATCTCCTCAGATCCAAAGGTGGTGGATAATGTTATGGTTGAGGCTGGCAAGTTCAACCCATCACAAGATCATTATATTTTTGCTCTTCGAGACACATACAAGACATCTACTCATACATGGTGCTCCCTGCATGGGAAAAGTTATGTGTTCATCCTCTAGCCATCAAAATCCTAATGCAAGTAAGTATTTTTTTATTTTTTAATCTTTCTTACCATTTTTCACATTTTTTAGTCGTATCACCTCTACAATTTCAAGAGGTTGTGAGCTCCTCAGCTGAACTGAGTGAATACTTCTTTATCCACTCAATTAAGTGTAATGAACTGGTTACAAAAAAATGCAAAGATTCGGTTTATGTTCTTTCCAACTTGTGCATCTTGTAACATATAAAAGTTGACTACAGGCAAGGGACAATCAAGAATTGGGATATAACTTTGAGTATGCCAAATTGGATACATTTTTTGTAGAGCTTGGTAGAGTCATTTAGATGTTGGTGTGGTTCCTCCACATGATGTAGTTAGTGGGAGTGGCATTATAGTTGCCTATGGTTCAAGAGAATTTGAACCAAGGGATGACTTAGATGTAGATGCTTTCGTTGAAGATCAAGATGGAGTTTTTTTATAGTATTTACTAATTTGGTATTAACTAGTTTCAAATTTTGTAATGATTTGACATATATGATATAACATTGAATTATCAATTATCTTTCTCTATCAAGTATCATAGTATCAAATATCAAATGTATTTTCAATTCAATATAGTGTATTCTTTTGCATATATGTATATATAACCATGCCTCTACCCAAGGAAAATAATGTCATATTGGTATACTATAGTGACGTAAAATTGCACCCCGTGGTGATTTTAGCTACACTTTTGCATCCACTTTAGTGCCTGCTCCCTTAGTATTTGTGTAGGCTCATCTTAGTCCTTACATTAGCCTTTTTTCCCTTGAGATGCTCAAGACCTTGTTTCAGCAGCTATCTTCTTGTGTCATCTTTGTGTTAAACCTTGTGTTTTCATCATTCCCACCATTTTTTAGCATGACTTGTCTAGACATTTCAATCTTCAAATGGTCATTTTTTAGCTTTTTGCCACTTGTCACCTACCTTTGTTGGTGGAAATGACTTAGGACACCTTGTAATGGCTCGGTAACTTTCTTTTCTCTCCTATTCTCTCTTAAAAATCCATCTTTTCAATTCATTTGGCCTTCTTGGTCTTTCTCTCAAAATATTTCTCTCTTTCTCTCAAGCTTGAACAACTCTCAAGCTTGCTACAATTGTCTCAAGCTCTCACAACGCTCTCTAGAAGTCTCTTGGCTCTCACAACTATCTATTTCTTTCTCTCTCTTTGGATTTCTCAAGACTTACAAGTGATATCTATCTCTTGTCTTATGTCTTGTAGAATCTTGGGATCTCTCACATCCCTTATCTATGCATTTTACTATCTTGTCTATTTATCTCTCTATCTATTTCTCTATTTGGTTTTACATGGAGGTGGAAACACCTAGATAGGGGTTTGGTTGAGGCAAGCCTCTAAACATCCTCAACATTTTCTCTTAGTCTTATGTGCATAGGTATTAAAGACATTTATTTGTTGGAGGCTTGACTGCTCGATTGGTTGTGAGTGTTTTCTTTCTCTTCCTTCATTTAATCATCTTCATTCCATTTAATCTACATTTTACTTAGTTTACTTTATTTTATTTTAGTTTTGTTACTCTTTTATTTCTGTACATTCTTAAAATTTCCTAGCAGTCAGAATAGAAGTAGTCACTTTGTTGTTTTTTGCTACATACTTAGTTTTTGGTCTGTATGAGACACCAATGTGCCTTTGGGACATTAGCACACTGCACTGTCATCCATTTTCTATGCTTTCATCCTTAGCTGAGAGCTCGCCAGTCCTTCTAGAAAACCTTTATGATCTACTCTTTTTTATTTTGGAACTCTCACCTTCTTATCCTATCACTTGAGCATTATTCCTTGAGGTAGTCGAGGACCATATGCTCCTTGTAGACTCTTCTTTGTCCTAGGGACTTGGGAGTAGCAAATTCCCTCCTCTACATATACCTAAACCCCAAACCCATACTTGTTTTATTACTAAAACCAACAACTTAGCCTTAGCTTTTTGCCACTTGTCACCTACCTTTGTTGGTGGAAATGACTTAGGACACCTTGTAATGGCTCGGTAACTTTCTTTTCTCTCCTATTCTCTCTTAAAAATCCATCTTTTCAATTCATTTGGCCTTCTTGGTCTTTCTCTCAAAATATTTCTCTCTTTCTCTCAAGCTTGAACAACTCTCAAGCTTGCTACAATTGTCTCAAGCTCTCACAACGCTCTCTAGAAGTCTCTTGGCTCTCACAACTATCTGTTTCTTTCTCTCTCTTTGGATTTCTCAAGACTTACAAGTGATATCTATCTCTTGTCTTATGTCTTGTAGAATCTTGGGATCTCTCACATCCCTTATCTATGCATTTTACTATCTTGTCTATTTATCTCTCTATCTATTTCTCTATTTGGCTGTACATGGAGGTGGAAACACCTAGATAGGGGTTTGGCTAAGGCAAGCCTCTAAACATCCTCAACATTTTCTCTTAGTCTTATGTGCGTAGGTATTAAAGACATTTATTTGTTGGAGGCTTCACTGCTCGGTTGGTTGTGAGTGTTTTCTTTCTCTTCCTTCATTTAATCATCTACATTCCATTTAATCTACATTTTACTTAGTTTAATTTATTTTATTTTAGTTTTGTTACTCTTTTATTTCTGTACATTCTTAAAAGTTCCTAGCAGTCAGAATAGAAGTAGTCACTTTGTTGTTTTTTGCTACATACTTAGTTTTTGGTCTGTATGAGACACCAATGCACCTTTGGGACATTAGCACACTGCACTGTCATCCATTTTCTATGCTTTCATCCTTAGCTGAGAGCTCGCCAGTCCTTCTAGAAAACCTTTATGATCTACTCTTTTTGATTTTGGAACTCTCACCTTCTTATCCTATCACTTGAGCATTATTCCTTGAGGTAGTCGAGGACCATATGCTCCTTGTAGACTCTTCTTTGTCCTAGGGACTTGGGAGTAGCAAATTCCCTCCTCTACATATACCTAAACCCCAAACCCATACTTGTTTTTTTACTAAAACCAACAACTTAGCCTTAAAGGTTTGCCTTAGAGGCACCTCTTGAGGAATAATTGAATAACTTTTGTTCCTTTTGTGTGACAATGGATCATAGTGTTAGGAGTTATCTTGAAATGCTTTGCATGTTTTAGCTCATGGCCTCTTTTTGGGCCATTTCATCAAAGGGTTTCAAGTGACCTTCAACATCTTTAAGATGGGCCTAGTGGTGAATCTACGATTGGATAAGAAACATAAATACATTCAATTCCACTTGTTTGTGGATTAAAGAGCTGAGAAAGATAATGTAGATGAAAGGAGGAAGGCACATGAAGAGGTTTCAATAAGGAACAAGAGCTTCTTGAAGATGATTCAACTCTAGAGGCACATATCATGTTCGAAGTATCTATGGAGAATTCCTTATTGAATTTAGACATTTTCATGCAAATGGTTGACAATGGGTCAGACTCATCCTCATCTTCAGAATATTCCACAAACATCAACATATAGAAACTATCGTTAGTTGATGCCAAGTTTGGATTTGTTGAAAGGAGAAGGGTTTTTTTTATCAAAGTAGAAGTCATGTTTCCACTCCAGCCTTTGTGTTAGAAAAGGATAGTTGTACAATTGAAGATGACGAGTTTAATTATTTTCTCCTTTTGATGGATGGATTCTTTGAAGCAATTTGTTATGATGATGCTGAAGAAGTCTAGTTCACTAAAACTCCATCTTCACCATATGAGAACGATTTGTAGGGTTTGTTGCTAGAGATTGATCGTTTCCTTCAACATATTCATTTTAATGATGATCTAGTGCTCGAAGAAGATGTTGACCTTGAAGCTTTGGTTGACCAAGCTCCAATAGGTGTATTCATTGAAACTAATGAAGTGTTGTTAGAACAAGATTCACAAACATTACCAATGAAGTGTCATCCAAGTTTATGGTTGAGTATACTTGCATGTAAGGTGATCACAATTCCTAAGTATGTGCTTTGACAAAAAGACTTTGCAAGATACCTTCAAAAGGGGGCAAAGTATCTCCCCTAGATGGAGATGAATTTTTATGAAGAGCAAGACTATATAGAACCATCAATAGTTGTCAAATTCTTGCTTGAGTTTTCCTTGCACAATTTTTTGTACCATTATGAACCATGGATTTTGATGAATATATTGATGAGGTTTCTAAGATGTGTACAACTTCTGAAATCCCAATTCAAATGGAGGGGTTGCTATTTCTTTTAGTCCATAAATGGTTTCATTTAGCCAGTTTATTTATTCTTGTTTGTAGATAGGTAGGTGATGTCACTTTTAGATGTTTGTCTTTCAATGTGTTTTCTTTCATCCTTGTTCTTGTTTAGGTTATAGTAGTTGTGTATTTATGCTTTTAGAAATAGGCTTGAGTCTATTTTCATAGATAAGACATGATCAATTCTTTTCAGCAAAGATTTTGAAGTTTTCTTATGACTTAAATTTGACCTTAGAACGAGCTAATTATTGCATCCCTATGTAACTCAAATGCTCTACTTACCTTTTTTCCATTTGTCATCAAATTGATTGTTGTTTATGTATAAACACCATCCAAGTTGCGGTCTTTCTTGTTGGTTCAAAGTTGTACCCCAGTCTTGTTTTTGGCTAATGATTTTTTTAGGTTGATTGAGGTTGCAACTGTTCGGAAATCAAATAATGATAAAAATTAGAAGTTTTTGGAGGCATATTTCTAGATTAATAAAAATGCACCAACAACAAAAGGAGGTAGGATACATGGAAAAATTTCTAAGATTTGACTAGGGCAGTCATGGTGTAGAAATAAGAGAACATTGAGAATAGAAAAAAGTGATTATGTTGTAGAAACAAGAGCAGGTCAACAAGAAGTTGGCTAAGTCCTATCAAAGTTCTGCCTAGCAGAAACATGGCTAAGACAACACAAATTTCTGCCTGGGATGGCATGGATGAGCATGAGCTCTGCCTAGTTTATGGAAAGTGGCTTAAGTCATATGAAAATCTGTCAAGAAGCAATAAGAGGTGGCAAACTATGATGGGGTATGTGCCAATGATGGCTCAACCATCTAAGAATTCCAACCCAAAAAGTCAAAAATTAGCCAGAGAGGTTTAAACTTCCACCAAGGATACAAAATGTAGTAAGAGTGAACAAAACTGCACCTAATTGATAAAGTTGGCAATAGCAGACTAAAGTTATGCCCAGGTGTCAAACAAAGTTGTTAACGAGTCCTGGGCAGACATCTGCTAGGATCTAATCATCATAAAGTTGTGCCAACATGTTAAAAAATGGGTTTAACTGAGCGTGATGTGTGTCAAAAGTTGTTATGTAACTTAAATTGTTGACCATCATCTAAAAACATGGTTAAGATAAACAAAAACTACACCCAAAAGTTTAGGCACACTTTTTCAACTGTCCAACCATCTAATATCTCTGCTGAAGACTATAAAACTTGGCATAAGTGATATCAAACTCTGCCTAAGTCTTTTGCGTGCACTTTTCCAATGGTTTGGCTGCTTGATATCCCTGCCCAACATTTTGATGAGTGGCATAAGTGTCTACAAAGCACACCTAAGGGTGAAACGAGGTCTTTTAGTCACAGTGATGCCTAACATAAGTGCCTGAAGGTAAAAATCAGTCTTCAAAGGACATAAATGGCAAAGATAGGTGCCTATGTACATGAAAAGTCAGTTTTAAAGTGTTGGAAGTTTTATGGAAGCACGCCTAGCAAGCTTATCACCAAACAATAGGGTTTTCATCTTGCAAAGGTCATCAAAGGAGTAGAAATAGTGTTTTCAATCATCCATATTAGCAGTTCTATAAAAAATAGATGACGACACCTTACAGAACTTTTACTATGCCCCTGTTTTCATACACATATCATCAGATTGACAGCTTGAAAATTTGAGTTTGCAAGGAAGTTTGCAGTCAGGGTTTCATAGTGATTGTCATTCATCTTTGTTGTTATGTTCATTGATGTGCTTGCAAGGGTTTCATACATGTTTTGTGATTAAAACTCTAGTGCTTTAGATCAAGTTCCAGCCATTCATAAGAAGAAAATAGATATTGTGTAGCCTTCATCGCAAATGTATATGGAAGCTTTCACATTTTTGTTGACGGTTTTCATAAAGTTGCTGATTCAAGGGTTTGCCATATTTTCATCCTAGGGCTTCAACTACAAGTCTTTGGTGCTGTTGAACCCTAGGAAATGGTTTTTCAGCTTGCTGATTGGAAAATTCATTTTAGAGTTTTCATCTTTAGTCTTTAATCTATTCAAATCCTAGAATGCATCTAATTCAAATCATCAATTTGGATTGATGGTTCTCAGTAGATTCATGATGGTTTGGGGATTCCATTCGTGAGAAGATTTTTCAAGTTTTTTGTTTGGAAAGTGTTTTCAAACTTTTAGAGTGGCATTGCCAGAGGAGGTATGATTTGAACTTATGTTTTAACCTTATCATTTCTGATTGTACCTTCAGCACTCCACTACCAGTTTGGTTGCAATTCCTTAATGTCGTCTGTAGGCCAAAAATGAAACCGCTTAAGTACTTTTCCTTGTCATGGATTTTCAACCACTCAACCATCCAAGGCACACTTTTCTCTTGGTCGAGCCATCTAAAATGTGTGAAATTCATTTAACACTTGGAATTCTCTATATTGGTTGCGCATGTTCAACCACTCAACCAGTTTAATTGCCATTGTCCCCTTGCATTTCCACGAGCAAGATGCAACTTTCACATAGATGCTTTAAGTCATTTCCTCCTGTGCTGAATTTCCTGAACCATTGAAAACTCAGTTTCTTTCATTTAGCATTCCTTGTCCATTAGTAATCTGCAAATTTCATTAGCAAAACATAGACCAACATTTGATGTCTTGATAATTTGACTAGGGAGACAATTTAGTTGACATTGATAATATTACAAGAATGACATGGTTATTGATTACAATCTTGACTGCAGGTAAAGTTTTGTAGGGGTACTAATTTTGGTACTAACATATGAAAAGTAGTTGTTAAAGTAATTAAATTAACTGAAGTATTATTTCCATTGTTGGAAAGTTGCTTCCAGATATATGAGAAGCATTTCAAGTAAAGTTCACCTGACAGTAACTCTTTACAGTAACCTAACGTTTCTAATAGAATAATTGCCTTCAAATATAATCTGGTATGGCAATGCATACTGAACTTTTTTTGATTTTCACCATATGTGTATCAAATATGCATACTGAACGTTATACTTGAGCTGCACTTGTTGTATTGTGAATATATTTTGTATCAAATATGAGTCTTTCTATTCCATTTCCTAAGCACAAAAAGCATTTTGTTGCCATAAATAATGGCTTATGTGTAGTGTTCCTTTAAAACTATAACAAAAGTAGGAAATGATTTCAGAGGATTGAATAATATTTTGCGTGTGCAAATCAAAAGGAGGAACTGTTTTGATTGGGAGATTCTTCGAATACCTTCAAGGTAGGCCACTCAACTTCAATTATATGTTTGGGGATTTTTAAACATGGTAGTAAAGATAACTGTCTGTAAAGTATTTTCTTTCATCTGAAATTACCCTACTGTTATATTTTTGTCATTAGCATATAGTTTCAACTTAACATTTTTTAATTTTTTCGTAGAAGTAAATAAAGCATAGAAGGTGATTTTTTTGGCATAGGCCATTAGTAGCAAGGAGTGAATTTCTATTATGAAATCTAACAAAGTCCTTGGCATGATTTCTCATTTCATAATATATAATCAGTAGGGAAATAGGAGGAACATGATGGTGTATTCCATTGATTGAATTGTGCATACTGATAGAATAGCTAGGAGTCACTTATGATTTAATGGCCTATGTGCGATGGAAATGCACAGTAGACAATATCAATATTCATATAGTTTGAAGTATTCCTTGTTTAATAGGCAATATTTAGTATACTCCAACATGTCACTGATAGAAAATTAAACAACAATGGCATGTAAACAATGAAAATATTTATAAAATCAGGAGCATTGCCTGTATTTTCATCATTTTTGTGTCTTAAACACTGGTTTGTATAAAAATTCTAGAAGATAATTTATGTACTTGCTAGAACTATGTAAAATAAGTCTAGTTGAGTGCTATATGTTCTTATTGAAAGAAAAAATATTTTTGTAAATGCTACAATTTTTGAAAGTTTCCTGCCTATTTGAATGTTTAAATTAAATAAGTAACAAAAAAAGTTGAAAACACCCAAAGTCGGCTCAGGTCCACTCGGGTTTGGCACGGTCGGACCCATGGTCTATGGGCCGGAGCCTGTTTGAACCCACAAGGACCGGTCTCGAACCTTGAATCAAGGAAGGTCAGATTGGGAATAGGGGTCCCCTGGGCTAATCGGTAACATAGGGAACATTACACATTCTTAAAATAAGGAACATTACACTACCATAAGGAACATTACACATTCTTAAAATAATTATTCTGATTTAGACATTGATCCAACAATAACTTAGTAGCGACAGGTAAAGGAATATTAATTGGCTTATAGTCATGCATCACAAACCTTTGCAAAACAATCTAAACATACTCTGACTAGCCAAATCCTTTTGCCAACCTGATCCTTGCTGCTCTCCAGACTTAAAATATACTTCATGGCCCCAAAATCCTTCATTTCAATGACATCAAACAATTGAGTTTTGTTAGCTTTTCAAGCATTTCGTTACTATTTCTAGTTAACATGCCATCAACATACATGAAAGTGTTTATCAACTGATCATTGATTAATTTAAAATAAGCACAATGATCACATTCTAACAAACCCAGGGTCCAATGCCATTGAACTTTTGACACCTAGTGGTGATTGCTTTAGACCATACATTGACCATTTCAACCTACAAACCAGGCTTTTGTTAAGTTTTACCACAAAACCATTAGTGTGTTTGATATATATTTCTTTCTCAAGATTCTAATGCAAGAAAGCAATTTTAACATCCATTTGGTCTACTTCTAGATCATAAGCAATAGTAATAGAAAATAGGATCTAATAGAAGTTATTTCTGCAATAGAAGGAAAAAATTCATTAAACTCAACTCCCTACACCTAAGAGTATCCTTTTGCCACTAGTCTCACCTTTTACCTTTCCGACTATCCATCTACTCGAAAATTCTTGTTAAATGCCCACTTCCAACCAATGGTTTTTCTTCCCTTGGGTAGCTCAATCTAATGTCCCTTTCTTCAAAATTAAACCAAGATAAAACCCAAACACCTACTATGCATTTGTAGTGGGTCTTGGGAATTTTGCACCAAGGAAATGGGATTAGAATAATAAATTAAGAGGGTGATAATTGTAAATTTTAATGATCAGATTATTTAATGCACAAAAAATTAATTCAAATCAGACACAATAACACAGCAGATACCCTAGGAAAACCCTCCTCTTGAGGGAGAAAAACCCAACAACAAAGATCTCTCTTATATATATAAAGAAGGCAATCAATCTCTTTACAATGAGGTCATACTCAAGGCCTAAATTCAGCATCAACTCTAGATATAATGACAGATGATAATTTGTACTTCCTTGATCTACAAATCTGCACTTAGAGAAAATTCGCAGACTACTCTTGAAGGAATTTGCACATTAATTATAGAATGAATAAAACTTGCTTGATGATAACAAATGAGAGAGAAAACTCATATATATAAAATATGAAGGGGTGTGACCTTATTAGATGCAAGCCAGCTAGAGATAAGGGATGCAACCAATAATAGAAGAGTCGTCCTCAAGAAAAAAGTCATCCACCAAAAGCAATATAAGAGATCATGCCAAAAGAGAAAATCGTGGATAATGTGGAATGAGGTCAGCCTCATACAAATCTTCATTAAATGTAGCTTCTTAAAAAAACTCGTGGCATATATAAATTAAATAGCCTCTTGGCTATCATTTAATTTATCAACCAAGAACAATTGATATGCTGGAATATTATATTGACGTTGCATGTTATCATTAACACTCCCTCTCAGCTAGAGAGAATACTTCTAGCTGACCAAGAAAAATCACCTCAATATGATGTACATCACATTGGCTACAACCAGATGTGAAAAGAAGAATATCACCTCAACGTGTTATTAGATATCGCCTCAACATGATATCAAGCATAATGGCTACAACGATACTATGGTGTGTACAAGTGTTCATCACTTGCATGATGTTGCCACCTCAACATGACATTCACAAGTACAATATGTGTCATGGAATCACACACATTACATCCACCATGGCTTAGCTCAGAGGGTGGAAACAAGGGCTTTCACCTCAAATCTCAAAGAGAAATGCATTAAACAAGGAATTTCACCTTTAACTTCTCTCTCATAGAAGAAATCATTAAACAAGGCTCGCTGATACTGAGAATCTTACTCAGTCAAGACTAGATTCTCCACCATACCAAGCTTATCTCGAAAGTACACAAACTTTATCCTGGCGAGAGGCTTGGTGAGAATATTTGTCGTCTGCTCATCAATGATGATGTACCTCAATTGTACAACCTTTTGCAATACCATATCCCTAATGTAGTGGTACTTTATCTCAACATGCTTGGTTTTGTCATGGAACACAAGATTGAAAGAAAGCTTCACACAACTTTGATTATCACAATGAATGATAGTAGGCTGCATTGATTGTCCAAACAATCTTGCAAGGATCTTACGAAGCCATACTGCTACCCGAGTTGCCATACAAGCTGCAATATACTATGCCTCTGTCGTACTCAATGCTACAGATGACTGCTTCCTGCTGCACTAGGAAATCATAGTAGAACCCAAATTGAAGCAACAACCAGAGGTGCTCTTCCAATCTGTGACACAACCTGCCCAATCAGAATCAGTAAAACCATGTAACTCCAAGTCTGCATCTGAAGAATACCTCAACCCATATCCAACTGTGCCACACAAGTATCTTAGGATATGTTTGGCTGCAACAAGATGTATATGTCTCAGATCATACATAAACTGGTTGAGTGCACTCACTACATAGAAAATGCCAAGCCTAGTGTTAACTAGATACATCAAAGATCCAATTAGCTGTCTGTACAATGTAGGATCCACCAAGTTTGAATTGGCTACAACCTCCTTTAATTTATGTAGGTTGGTCTCCATAGGTGTAGACATGGATTTGCAATCCATCATGCCAAATCTCTTAAGTATATCAATGGTGTACTTTCCTTGACTTAGAATCATCTCATCTAGTTTCTGCAAGACTTCTAAGCCAAGGAAGTAATGCATGAGCCCAAGGTCCTTCATCTCAAATTCAGAGGTCAACTCTTTCTTACACTCAAGAATCGGGTGATCTTCTCTAGTAAGGATCAAATCATCAACATATAAAACCAAAATTAATGCTTTACCATTGATTACCTTGAAATAGAGATTTGAATTAGTGTCATTCTTCAAGAACCCCAAACTTGATAGGTAACGATCAATCCTTTCGTACCAAACTCGAGGAGCCTTCTTAAGACCATACAAGGCCTTCTTCAGCTTGCAAACATGTGACTCCTTCCCATGAACCTCAAATCCATCAGGTTGCTCTATATAAATTTCTTCATCAATCACTCCATTGAGAAAGGTTTTCTTCACATCCATCTGGTGAATATTCCATCCTCGGGATGCAACAATAGCAATAATGGTTATGACAGGAGTATAGTGAACAATAGGAGCAAAGTTTTTTTTGTAATCAACTCCCTCTTTCTAAGAAAACCCACGAGCCACAAATATTTCTTTGTACTTCTTAATGCTTCCATCTGCATCATGCTTAATCTTGAATAGCCATTTAGAAGATACCATAGACTTGCCCTCGGGTCTAGGAACAATATCCCAAACATCATTATTAAGAATTGACTGATACTCCTCTGTCATAGCATCTCTCCAAACCTGATGACTAGATGCTTCCTCAACACAAGTAGGCTCAGATTCTATAATTTGACTCATCAAGGAAACATAACTAGAGAACTTATGTGGCTTTTTTCTTTCTCTGAATGTGCCTCTAGGAGCTGCAAAAATTTTAGCCTCTTGCATAGTAAGACTGACCCATATAGGTCTCTTTCTCCTAAAAATAATGTTAGTAGGCCTATCAGTAGGTTCGAAGGGTTCAACAGGATCAATATCTTCTTTTGGTTCTAAAGTCTCCCTCTGAATCTTAGGAGTATGGTCAACTTCCATATCCTGAGGAGATTCTTCATTATCAATCTCCATATGAATGCCCCTGGATCTCCTGAATGCAACATCTTCCTCGAATGTGACATCCCTACTGATCTCGATCAAATTTTGACCTGGAATGTATATTCTATAGGCTTTTGATGTCTCACTGTAGCCCACAAATATTCCCTTCTTTCTAGAAGGCTCCAATTTGGTTCTCTTTTCCTTGGGAACATGAATATAGACAAGACATCCAAAGATCCTCAAATGACTAACTTCAGGCTTCTTCCCTATAAATGCTTCTTCCAGAGTCATGTTTTCCAGGACCTTATGAGGACATCTATTCTAAACATATATAGCTGTCCTGGAAGCTTATGCCCATAAGAAGGTTTGCAAATATTGATCATGAATCATGGCCTTTGCTGCTTCCACAATTGTCCTATTCTTTCTTTCTACAACACCATTTTTTTGAGGATTATAGGGAACACAAAACTCCCTCTTAATCCCTGCATAAATACAAAACTTCTAAAAACTACTAGAGGTGTATTCTCCACCATTTTCAGATCTAAGGACCTTAATTCTTTTACCAGAAATATTTTCTACCAAGGCTTTAAACTCTTTAAACCTATCCAACACTTCCTTAGACTCTTTAGTTTTCAAAAAATAAATCCAAGTCTTCCTAGAGTGGTCATCAATAGAAAGAACATAATACAAGAATCCACTCGAAGACAAAACAAACATAGGACCACATAAATAAGAATGAATAAGGTCTAAAATACACTTGGAACTATTTTCTCTACTATGAAAAGGGGATTTTATATTCTTACCCAATGCACAGCCCTTGCAAGTACCTTCGTGCTCCTGGTTGAACTTAGGAAGGCCCGCAACCATCTTCTCCATGATAGGTAAGGTTCGGAAGTGTAGGTGAGCCAGTCTTCGATGCCAAAGATCACATAGACTTGAAGAGTCATGAACCAAAGCTTGTAAAGAACGTGTGCAGACCTTTTAAAGTTTTTCATGTCTAACTCCAATTACTTGAGCTTGAAGCTAGAGTTCTCCATCCACACTAGAACTTTTCCTTTGGAGAAGGCAACTTGATATCCTTTATCTTCCAAGGCTGAAATAGAGATAAGATTGCACTTGATTCTAGGAACATAAAGAAAATAAATCAACTGAAGTGTGGTGCCAAAATCCAAATGAAGTGTAGAGGTCTCAATTCCTTTCACAAAGTAGCTGGCATTGTCTCCAATGATGAATTGTTCAAAAGACTCCTTCTCTGCCAAACTTGATAAGTGCTCCTTAAAACCGGTGTTGTGACGTGAAGCACCACTATCGATTATCCAAGTGTTGGAGTCGGTAGGCACATTGCTTGATAATTTTGAATAGACCAAATATTCACTTGAATCCTTTTGCGGAGAGGCATTATCAACATCCGTAACGGTGACTTGTTGATTAGGTCTAGTTGGGGAGTGCTTAGTGAAGTTCCCAAACTTATCACATCTAAAGCATTGAATTTTGGACATGTCTCTCTTCTTCTTGAAGGGAGGTGTGTCATCATTTCTTTTGTCTTGATTCCTCTTGAAGAAACCCTTCCTTCCATCTTTTCATTTCTTCTTTGAAGTATGGGAGGCGAGAACATGAATGTCTTCATTCTTTGAACTTTGATCAACTCCTCTTGCCACCAACCTTGATTCTTCTTGAATGCAATCAAATCTTAGGCGATCAAACTTAGGCAATTTTGATCTTGCACTGATTCCCCAATTGTAAGATTCCCAAGACAAAGGAAGACCATTGAGAGCAAGCATAGTCAAGTCCTTGTCATCAACCATGTGCCCAATTGTTGAGAGCTGATCTCTCAAATCTGAAATCCTCATGAAGTATGCAATAACAAATTCTCCCTTTGACATCTTCACATGATGCAATTGATGGTTTAGTGCAAGTGCTCGGCTGGTATTGTTGATTTTGTACATCTCTTCCAAAGTTTTGAGCATATCTCTCGCTGTCTTTAACTTAGAGATGATAGGAATAATATGATCCTTGATGGAATCAACCAATATATTCATTGCTTTAATGTCTTTCTTCACCCACTGCAACTTTTCTTCTTCCTCCTCAGGTTCAGGAACGCTAGACTTCATGAACTCACCCAAGTCATTTTCACGCAAGGTAAGCATGATCCTAAATCTCCATGAAGTGAAGTTAGATGCTCCCTTAAGTCTATCCTCAACCTTCAAACTGTTCACCATCTTGACTAATGTAGATAAATGAACAAATAGGGTAGTGTTGATTAGGAATAATCTGATCATGATCCTCTCAAACCCGCTCTGATGCCATGTAAATTTTAATGATCAGATTTAATGCACAAAAAATTAATTCAAATCAGACACAATAACACAGCAGATACCCTGGGAAAACCCTCCACTTGAGGGAGAAAAACCCAGCAAAAAAGATCTCTCTTATATATATAAAGAAGGCAATCAATCTCTTTACAATGAGGCCAAACTCAAGGCCTAAATTTAGAATCAACTCTAGATACAATGACAGATGATAATCTGCACTTCCTTGATCTATAAATCTGCACTTCCTTGATCTATAAATCTGCACTTAGAGAAAATTTTGAAACTGCTCTTGAAGGAATTCACACTTTAATTATAGAATGAATCGAACTTGCTTGATGATAACAAATGAGAGAGAAAACTCATATATATACAATATGAAGGGGTGCGACCTTATTAGATGCAAGTCGGCTAGAGATAAGGGACGCAACCAATAATAGAAGAGTCATCCTCAACAATAAATTCAGCCACCAAAAGCAATATAAGAGATCACGCCAAAAGAGAAAATCGTGGATAATGTGGAATGAGGTCAGCCTCATACAAATCTTCATTAAATGTAGCTTCTTACAAAAACTTGTGCCATATATAAATTAAATAGCCTCTTGGCTATCATTTAATTTATCAACCAAGAACAATTGATATGCTGGAATATTATATCGACGCTGCATGTTATCATTAACAATAATTTCACAAAAGGGTCTGCTTAAATCATAGTATAAATAAAATTATAAGAAAGAGTGTGTCAAGGAAACTTAATATATAAAATAAAGTCTCTTATAATTAATGTTTATTTTTAATAATTCCTCTCAAATATCAATCAAGGGTCATGAAGGAAATTGGAAGAGATGTGTTTTGGAGGAAAACATTTTTTAAGAGAGGCCAAGTAAGGAGGCATATTGATTAAGCATTCTATTTTTTGATTTCTACTCCTTGTTGGAGGTTTGGAATTTGGTTCAATTAACTCAAGGATGAAAACCCTTTAAGTTTGGAATATGAGGACATAAACCACAATTCCTTAGAGTGATTCCATATAGGAGTCACCATTGGGCTGAATTGTTGAAACTTCATATTGATATTAATATTACATTTGTGTTGAAAGGTGCTAGTTTTAGACTAGAAATTTAAGGAGAAATTCAATACACTAAACAAAGAACACAAAAAATTACCTTGGGAAAACCCTCCTCAAGGGAGAAAAACCCAACAAAATATATCTCTTATAAATAGAACGAATAAGAGCAGAAATCTGCTTTACAAATCAGACCCTTCTCAAGGGAAAACTTGATACAATAAATGATAAAAATATCTTCTTGATACAACTGAATATAAATCTCCTTGCAATCTGCTGCTAAAATGTGAACTTCTCCTTGAAGGTACGAATTGGAATAAGAATGAATTGATGATTTGAATGAATTAACTTCACCTTGTATATATACAAAGCTAGGCGACTTTTCATCTAGGTCAGCCTCTTTTGAGAAATAAAAAATAAAAAATATCATTTGTAATCACGACCGACTTGCCTTGGTAATCATTTATTATTTTAAATTTGAGAGAAAAATATCTCCCGCCGCTATAAACATCAACAAAAGGGCACTATGGCTCCTGGAGTAATTATGCATTCCTTTTGGGCAGAAATAAATCAAGTTTATGGTTGTGATCTACACAAACAAGGAGTGTGATAGAAGTTGTGTACCTTATGCCATATGATGGTCTCCTTATGATCGTTAGTTGTTGTTGATCTATTACATCACAGTTCTAACAGTGAAAAAAGTTTCGTATAGCTCATGACTAGGTTCCACATATTTTAATTACATCATTATTTCTAGGGCAGAGCTGCAGGTTGGGGCATAAATCGTATATGTGGTGGAAGGTGGATGTGGCAGCTTGCATCCCATGAATCCATGGACACCCTAGAAGAATGTTATAGGGAAATTCTAGGTCTAGAACCTGATAAGTTGTATCCATAATAGCATGGCCCACTTGAATGGGAAGTTGAATGGTGCCTTGGGAAACCCTTTCTTGATTATCATAGGCCCTTATAGTTATGCCTTTCCCTTTTTCAACTGCATCCTCAAAGAATCCTAAGCTCTTTATTAGTTTTAGGGGGCATATGTTTAACCCTGCACCTCCATCCACTAGGACTCATTTGACCTTGTTTTTGCGGACGCATGCCTCTAGATGAAGTGCACGGTTGTGGGATGGTTGTGATGGAAGATATTGTTCTAAGAATGTCAGAAGATGATGTGTATTGATATGGGATACCATAGCTTGAAATTTATTTGTGTCAAGATCAGTGGATATGAAACATGAAGCCAAAGCCTCTTCAAGGATCTTCTTATGTGTTGGCGAGATTTTTAACAGCTCCATGATGGAGACTTGTGTAGGGGTTCTTTTCAATTGATCAAGGACATTGTAGCTATTGGGATTAGACCTTTGACTGGATGTGGAGGTTTTGTTTGGCTGAGATGATCTTGCGATAGTGATTTTTTCGCCTCTTGTGGTGACTCCACAATTAGCCTAAGGTCCTTTGATGGTAATGACGGTACAATATTCATCTAGGGAAGCAGTGACATGTTCAAACACATGATTCACATTCTTGAATGGTGCTTTTCCTTTGTCATTGTTGTTGTTCCCTTTGTTATTGTTGTTATGGTTTGGCATTGGATTCGTGTAGATTTTAAGATTTTGATTCCCAGATGGTTTCTCAACATCTATGATCTTTTCATCTATGAGGTCCTGGATTATATTTTTGAGCCTCATACAATTGACAATCATGTGTCCCTTGATCTTATGGAAATCGCAAAGATAATTATCGTTGTACCATGGTGGTTTGACCAAGGGCTCCTGATAGTTCTCATATGTTGGGACCGTGATAAGTTTTTCATCCACCAATCTCTTCATGATTGCTTTAGCGGATTCCCCGAGGGCTGTGTATTTTTGTTTGGGGGAGTACTTGTTTCGTTGTGGTGATCCTCTTTGATCATTTACTTAGTTAACCGTTTTATTATTGGGTTGTTGGACCACAGTACTGACCTATTGATTGTTTTGATTATTGTTTTGTTGTTGATGTTAGGGTGGTGGTTGGTTGTTCTGCTGAGGTGCGTTGATGAAAACTTTGGCGTTAACAACACCATCGTTGGTTATGTTTCGATACATTGCACAATGAGATGAAAGGCCAAGAGCCTTTCGAGGTTTGCAATGATAGTGCCTACTTCTTTTTCCTCGGGCATGGACCACTTGCTTTTATTGGCCTTGGATCACCATCTTTGGAAGAATGAAGTGAAAGATTCCCCCTTGGATTGTTTCATGGCTAATAGTTCTTCAAGGCTTACATCCATGGGAGTGTTGAAAGCATAGTTTTGGATGAAAGCATCTATGATGTCCTGGAATTTCTTAATCCCTGAGAGGCGGGAGAACCAATCGATGGTTGGATGTGCCAAGATTCAAGGAAATAGTTGCATCAAGTATGTTTCATCGTAGGCGACTTCCATGTAATGTACTTGAAATTCTCTGGTGTGGTCTTCAGGGTTACCCATCGTGTGATATTTATCAAATTTAGGGATCTGGAATTGCTTGGGGAATAGTTTCATGATGATGCCCTTTTCAAATAGATAGGGGCATAAATTATTTTGTGGTTTGGGGTTTTTTCTTGATTGGAGGTCCAACACCTGTTGTGAAAGGAACTTGATTTGTGCTGAGATATCATCTTGTGGATCAGGGGGTGGAATGAAGATGTTATGAGGTGGTTCGTTTGTTGGAGGAATGGGTGGATTGATGGGTGGTGCTTGTGCATTCTGTTGTGCCAAGTATTCTTGCAATTGTTGTTGTACTAACAATGCTTGTTGTTGATCCTATTGATGTTGTGTTAGTAAGGCCTATTGTTGGGCTTGTTTCTATTGATTTGCTAATGCTTTTTGTTGATCTACTAATGATTGATGTTGATTTGCTAATGCTTACTGAGTCACTACTTGTTGCTCTTAGTATTTCTCTAATGCTTGCTGGTATGCTTGTTGTTGAGCTTGCAATTGGGTGACTTCTTTTTTTTCTTGGTATTGTTTTAGCACTTGTTGATAGGCTTGTTGTTGTGCAAGATGTTGTGCTTGCACCCGTGCTTACACTTGTGCTAGTGCAGCTTGAGTGGCTTGTTGGGATTCTTGTTGTTGTAACAACGCTTGAGCTCGCACTTGAGTGGCATGTTGTCCTTTTTATTGATGTGTGGCTTGTTGTGTGGCTTGCGCTACTTGTTGGACTTGTTAATTTTTTAAAAACACTTGAGCCTATGCTTGCTATGCGGCTTAAGAAATAGGGGAAACCAACCCACCATGAAAAAGGGATGCCTCCCCAGAATTCATGAGACCCTCACCCTCCTGGGTCTTTTCCACCATAGCCTGTCCCTTATCATCTTGAGTATTCCCTTATGTACCCTTAACAAAAAGAATAGGGGGCACATCCACACTTTTCACCCCTTTCTCACTCGGTTTAAGAACACACTTCTCCTTCTAATTACCCCATTTCTTCCCCTTCAAATCATTTTTAGCATCAAGAGAAACAACCTCCTTCATTTCAATGTCAGTCTCATAGCCTTTCAACCATGAGTTAGAAACCTTCATCTCATCCTCAGAATTCCCCTCATCATCTACAGAATCCTCATCATTAGAATTATCCTCCTCATAATCACCATCCCATTCTTCTGCCAAATCACCAATGTCATAACTAGGTGATATTGCCTTTTTGTGAGCAGAAGAAAGCTTATAAATCTCAGGTAAAAACTTCAACTTTATATGGTCAATAATAAGTTTCATGAGACCCTCATGGAGGATTGCTTTACTAGGGTTCTTTATGTGATCTTCAATGCTAGTTTCCATCGATAAAAGTAACATAAAGTGGTAACCATAGATCACAAAGTACCTACCATCAATCATGAAGTATTTCATGATAGCTAGTGCCACATCTCTCCATAACAACTTAATGGATGTCTAATCATACCAATCGCTTCCCACACACCTAAGCTTCTCCCTTTCCTTTCCTTTGAAAAAATCAGCTAAGGAAGTCTTAGATGCAACACAATCTCTATAAAACTTCTTGCCCTTCAAATTCCAAACTGCGTTGCTCAGTCTATTCCCGCCGAAAAATTCAAATCCAAAGTATGCAGCGAGGTCAATTCCGGATCGCTAACTTTTTTCAAACTTCAAATTGGGTCACTTGGTGAAACTGCACTGCATTTAAGCTCTTTGTCCTTGCTGCAGAGCACCGCTGACTGACAAGTTCCATACAGTGTCGCTAATACGTTCAAATTGTACTGCCTAGTCAGATTTCACCACTATAGGGAAGTAAAAAGATTAAATAATTTTAATTTCGACATGTGTTGTTTTGATTTTACTAATTTGAGCTATTAATTGCTTTTCATAACCTTTGTTTTGCAGCACTAATCATTTTTTGCAGGTTGAGGGGAAGAAGAAAACAAAGTTGAAGTTTAATCATGAAGTCATCCTCCTATTTTATCAAGTGTTTTTAAACACTCTAGTGTTTTGTCAATACTTTTTCGAAGAATTTGTCACTTTCCATGTGCTTAGAACCTACTAGATTTCTTTTGGGTTCTAAAAAGAACGCAAAAAAATATCAAATTTTTGCTACAAAAGGCTTAAAAAGAACTTTAGGCAAATTGACTAGATTTGGTTTAAAGTTAACAATTAAACAAGGAAACTCTCATTTTTCCTTTGGTGCACTGAAAAGAGGTCACAATTGCTTTGAAAGGTTAAAAATGAACAAGTGTTTCTTTGTTTTGTAATTATTTACCCAAACTAATATCATTGAAAATACATATGTGCTTCTCTCACACCTCACGGTGATCTTGAGAATCAAGAGGCTTTTTGGTGATCTTAAGTTGTGTAAGTGATTACCCACACACTTCAATTTGGATCTTAAAATTAAACAAATCTTGTGAGTGTGAGTGGAATACATCACGTGTGCTCTCTTTTGTTGATCTTAAAGGGCCTGCCTTGGGGAAAAAGTAATCACCCAAGGGAACGACCCAACCAACAACACACTAAAGCCAAGAGACTTCCAACCAGTATATAAAGGTGGGTATTTGTTGAAAGGAAAGTATCACATGGATGGTTCCGACAAGAAGGGAAACAATGGTCTCTCGCCGCATGGATCATCTCTTACAAACAAAATGCTTGCATTAAAACCCTTGTTTCGAAATTGCCAAAATCCTTGATCTACTTGTTGGTGCAAGAACGTTCATTCTGAAGTCGTCCCATGTTTTTACGACTCTTATTAGAAATGAAAAGCATCCCATGGGAGTTTCATGGGTGTTGATGCTTGTCTACCCCATATAAGTGAGTGTCGTGGAGTGGATCTAGTGGGGTCAAACATCTAATCATTCACTAAGAGTAAGTGTAGCTAGATTCGTCCAAGTGGGAACTCAACAAGTACAATCTTTCATATCCATAGGGTTGTACATGTTCTAGGAATCAAAACACTTGCTTGTTTGAAAAAATTGGGAAACAAACATTCAACATGAAAATCAAATTTCAAACCCCTTAGGAAGAGAAAATACCTTTGACAAAATCCAAAAGCTATTGCTTACCCTAGGGAATATATCCTTAGAGGTTTCTAGGTGATTGGGTTTATATCTTAATTTGCTCCTCCAAGGTCAACATTAGGCAACCATTTTCTTGATCTCCTTGAAATTCCACATAGAACTTTGTGGGACAAAAAGAGGTTATGACATTAGACATTCAATTTGAAACATAACCAAGAGTGTGTTTTTGGTAAAACAAAGTCATTAATCCAAGATAACAATTGAATCCCACACATGAGTTCTTAATGATTTCGTAGAAAATCAAAATTTGAAAATAAAAACTCAAGCCTCTTAGTGCAAAGAATCACCAAAAGCATCTCTCAACGCTCTATGAATTCAGATAAAGATTGCTTTTTAACTTCTACAAACGTGCATCAACAAACAATCCCAATCTGTTTGAGTTATTTTATCAACAAAATCCAAATCTTTTTCGAGAATTTGAATATCTTGTTTAGGGAAAAGCATGTTCTTCATCGCCTTAGTCTTGTAAACAAGAGTCCTTCTAGGTACATCCAGGAATCCAAGAATCAAAACCAAAATAAAAAAATACGAACATCAAAATCAAATCAAATCCCATCCATTTGTCACACATCTTCTGTCATCATACCTTTGATCTTTCACCATCCTATTTTCTCTCTTTTGAGCCTTATTTTATGGTTCAAACTAGAACATAACTCAAGAATAACATGGAGAACAATCAAGAAACATCCACCACAAGTGACCTAAGTCAAAATTCTCCTAAAAATTATCAAGTTGGACCAAGCAACCCACTTGTTGATGGTCAAAATAGCACAACAACATTTAAACAGAATATCTCTATTGTATTTCTCTTGAAAAAGAAAGACAACATACAGTAATCTAACTCCCAAGGTCCTGGTAGTTGGTTCTCAATTGTGCTGATATTGCTCAATGGTCAATGTAATTGTAATGTTCAAGGGGCCTGCTGGTTGTTGAGCATCTTGATTGTTGTGAAATTGAATTCTTATTTAAACCTACTCTAATAGGGGGGGTATAAAGAAAAGGAAAAAAGATAGATCAAGGTCATAGAAAGAAAATGAATGTTGCTTCATTCGACTAATCAGACCTGTTACTTTCCAAAGAATCCATAAAATAGAACTGCAAAATAAATCAACTTGTAATCCATACACAGCTATTCATTCACAGTGCAAATATTAATATATCATATTTCAAACCACAATTCAAACAAAAGACAAGACAAAATTCCATTCCTTGAAAGCTTTCCAAATCAAATGACTAATAAAACAAACATCATTCTAGAGCATAATGTAAAGCAGGTTTAAGTCTGGCTCCTTCTACTGCTAATGAAACAGATAAGCAGCATTTACAAGTCTGGCAAAATCACCAGCGTACAGAAACCCATATCTTCAGATTACCTCCATCTAAACTAAGAATTGCAGAAAAATACACCACCTATCCTACTTTGAAACTTCTAATATGCTAAGCTATAAAAACTTCTAAGTTATTTCCTAAAATGTCTAACCAACCCTTTACAATGAGCTTGATTTGACAATTTGTAGCTTAATTCCATAATTTTCTCCTCAAACTCAGACATCAAAAAGCTGTAGCTTTTTGTGCACACCATTCAATCAGAAAAGATCACTTTCTGTTTCAGCTTTAGTTTGGTTTCAGCTGACTTCAATTCACAATTCCATCCTCCAGTCTAGCTTCAGTTAACAATTGCAACCCTCTAGTTTCAACTTTGAGTTTGACACGGAGTTCTTCTTTTGCACAATAATCTGTAATATCCTTCTCTGAGATAACTCCACATAATGCTCAGTTTACTATCAGTTTATTGATCTTTTCAAAATCTTCTTCATTTGCACATGAGCTGTAAATCAATCTTGATTTAATATCTCTCCATTCCTAAAGATACCTGCAAGACATTTAAAAGCATTAATTAATTAATAAAATTAACCAATTAAATAATTAATTTCAAGAACTAATTAACCTCACAATATTTCAATTGAATGTAATGAACCATGATTTGAAATAATAACAAAACCCTCTTTAAATTGACGTTATTTTAAAATAAAATAACGTTCATGGTCATATCTTGTATGAACTTAGAATCTACTGCCTGCTCCTTGAATATAGAAAATATGTATAAATTTCAAAATCCCGCTTCCTGTAGCTTGATGACATTTCTGGGTCATCTCGCTCAATGTTTGAATCTTCATCCTTTACTTCTCCATTATACTCGCACCTCTCTCATAATCCAAATGCAAAGGATGCTATCAATTGTTGGAATACAAATTGATAATAACCTACACTGAAGTGACCCGTGCCATATACCAAGGCTTCTATGAGATCACATTTCATCAAAGCATTCCATAAAACAATTCGCATGCCCTGTAGGTGCTTCAACATTTTGCATGCATGTTTACCAGGGCAGTTGCAACTAAAAGTTTTCGAAAACCTGTTCAACAAATCCATAATGTGCATTGCCTGACATAAAATGTTGTTTTCAAAGATCCCACTTTTTACTCCAGCTTACAATCAACGCATTTTGCTTAAAAGCTTCAAAAACGTTTTCACCAAAATCTGTTTTGTGCAGAGCTGCAACAATTTCACTTCATAAGATGACATCTCCTTGAGGCATTTTGTCAAGCAGATCACGTGCCCTGTGGATGCTTCCACATTTAACATGCAATCACGCATTCATGCGATGAAATGTCTTCATGCCTCCATTCAAATAGTCGCGCAACCTCTCTCTATCTATATCCCCACCCTTTGCAACAAAGAGGATGCCAGCAAAGTTTGTGGAATTCGGCTTTACCCTACTGATTATCATTTGTTTGAAGATTTTTAAATCCCTTTTAACATCTGATCTGTGCACAACCTACAGACATGGCATTCAGTGAAATCACTTTTTCTTGAGATGAGATCTTGCTGAGGCATTCGATCAAACAGCGAGTGTGCCCTTCCCTTCCGCGTTTTATGCATATCGTGCAATCATGGCATGCCACGAGGTCACATTTCTTTGAGGAATTCTGTGGAACAAACAAACTCATGCACCCATGTTCATGCTCCCACAATTTACACGCATTTGCTTGCAAAGAGGGCGCTGGCACAGGTTTTGGAAATCCTGATTTACATCTGCCAATTGCATTTGTTTGAAAGTTTCTAAAGACCCCTCTATCTACGGATCTATTTTCTTCATACCCTGCGATTACGGCATCCATGAGAGAAGTTTTCCGAGGCAAACTGCCAAACAAATGCGTGTCTCTGCTTCCATATCTTGCGTGCTTGTCATGGGTTCATACATTCGAGGGGATGAAATCGCATTTGAAGCATTTTTCCAAACATTTACTGCACGGGCAGGAAGATTGTTGACAACATTGTGGAATTCGGCTTTACACCTGCGCATTTGATTGGAGTTTCTTATGCCTTTCCAACAAATCCAATTTGTGCACATTCTGCAATCATTTCATTCCATGAAAGGACATCTCTTGGACGCATTCTGTCAAAGAGCTCATAGCCATGTCCATACTTTCAGCCCTCGTGCATATCCTGCAATCACTGTATTCCTGGTGCATATCCTGCAATCACTGTATTCCACGGGCTGCATTCCTTTGAGGCAGTTGGTTCAAAGAGTCCGCGCGCCATTATGCATCTGCTTGAAGGTTTCTAACGCCTTTCAACAGATCCATTTTATTTTTACTCCACGCCCTCTCCATTATTCCATTTAATGAGATCCCTGATTGAAACACAATGTCTAAACAGTTCACGAGCCGTCTCTGCTTCCACATTTTGCCAATTGTATTTGCTTTAATATTTCTAAAACCCTTCAAGTCAGACCCGCATTATGAAAAGCACATTTCTCGAGCACTTTGTGAATACCGTGTTCTCCTTGTATTCTATGGGCGAGATCTCTTTTGAGGCCGTCTATCAAGTAATGAACGTGCTTTGTTTATTATGCACGCCTTGCCTTCACCCTTCGCATGCACGTCTACCAGGGCAATTGCAACTGCAATTATCGTTGCATTTTGTGAGATGCATCTCTTTGGAGCATTCTGTCGAATAGTTCATGCGCCCTGTCTCTGCTTTCTCACTTTCGTGTGCAGATTCATTTCATCGAAACCTTCTGTCCAACAGTTCACCTGCCATCTTAGGCCGGGCTTAACCGGCACACTCTAAGCATTGACTGCATAGGTGGCCGGGCGCACTCTTAACCTCACCTTTCCCCTTCGTACAATTTCTGACCCACTCTTGGCCTTCCCTGTTTGTAGCTTTCCGTTTACGGATTTGCCGTTGTAACCTTTTCAGGGAGTCCCGATGCCCTCTGGACACTGCTAATCTCCCTACAAAAACGCATGTCAGAGGCATATAACATGCATATACCATACATAAAACATCATACAAATTGATAACCGAGGGCCCACCAGACTGGCTGTGGAAGTGACGGGAAGGATAACGGAAGGTAGCGCCGTTATTTATTTAATTTTGCAGTTTTGCCGCTTTCTCTGTTCAAACGTAAACTTCAACTAACGTGGGTGGGGCCATCCAAAAGAAACGTATTTGTGAAGTGTTATATGGAGTTAATGCAATTACCACTTAAGCCCGGTTATAATATATTATTAATATTAATAAGATAACTACTTTATGAGTTAGAGTTATTAACCGGCACACTCTAAGCAGTTAAATTTATATTATTATTTTATAATTATTATTATAATATTATATTATTCTATTATATTATTATAATAAAATAGTTATATGTTATTATAAATTTATTATATATGTTCATAATGTAATTGTGTTGTTTTTTTTATACTTATAATGTAATTGTATTATTATTTTATAATTAATATTATATTAAATTATATATTATATATTAGTTTTAGAATATTACAATTATTAAATTATTTTATTGTTATTATATTATTATATATTTTTATAATGTAATTACATTTGTATTATTATTAGATGTAGGTGAGCATATTTTCTATGTACTTGAAAGGAACTATAAACTAATATTTTTGGTATCATGACACTAATAATGTGGAAAAGGTGTTGAATGTATGGGGGATTATTGATTTATATTGGGATAAGGATTTGGATAGCTAGATATCAACAAGTGGTTATGTTTTTACTCTATGGATTTAGGAGATCGGGGATATGAAGGGAATATGAATGGTGTGATAGACATAGGAGCATGGATGGGGTGTATGGAGGGAGGATGTTGGATGACATTCATAGAGGTGCACCTTTATTGATCCTAGTTGGGAATTATAGGAGTGGGATGTTTAGAATGGGTGAGTAGACTGAGATGGAGGATGGGATTTTGGGATATAAGGACCCAAAGTGAACTTAGCAGGTGGGGGAGATGTGATGGTGGAGTGGTCAACTTATATGAGCATTGTCTTGTCATACAATATTCTCACTCCTCCATCCTAGCACCTATAATTAGGAAAAGTATTTTTAGTGACTAAAAAGTGAACTATAACTGCCACCATTGTCATCCACCTTCTTCATGAATGCATATGAAAACTAATACCAAGATTCCTAAAGAATCTAAATTATTAAATAATTTATAATTTCACTCTAACCATCCAAGGACACTTTCCAAGAGTGTTGAAGATACATGAATTATGCATAGGGTTGCAAGGTAAATATCACCTTAACCAGGTAACATATATTACTTAAAGTGATTAAAGTCTCTTAAAATGATGTTACCTTGATAGATGGAGTCTTATTGATATGGAAAGGATGTATCCCGAAAAAACACAAGGATTGGGAAGGATACATCTTGATGATGATAATTGGGTGTCGTTGATATACGAATGATATATCCTGAAACAACACAAGGATTAGAAAGGATGCATCTCGATGATGGCGATTGGTTTTGGATCAAGGCTTGCAACAAGGCTACAAACAAGACCGCAAATGTGATTTGATGACTTCATGTAGATTCTATTATTGGATTTCATGGATTGGGATTTTATTGTGATTTTGGATTGCAAGGAGTGATGGAAAAATGAGATAGATGGAATTAGATTGCATGGAGGAGTAGCCTATAGCTAGGTACCAATGACAAATGATTATGGGATAAGGGGATTAAGTTGTATCAACATAGAATGGAGTGATGGATGTTGAATGGGATGAATTAAACTAAAGGAAGTATCTTGAGACTATTCTATAATGGTTCAACATGCACAATGATAATCCTATAAGTATTCCTTTACCAATAACCACTATGTTGAGCCTAGACAATGCCCTAAATCTATAGAGGTTTTGAGGGACATCAAAAATATTTCTTATGCAATTGTAATTGATATCTCTATATATGCATTAATATATATCAGGCTTAAACATTACTTGAGCAAAGGGATTTCTAATTTGGCTCATGCCAAATATTTGTAAAGAGAATTAGATGTAGGTGAACATGTTTTCTATGTGCTTGAAAGGAACTTTAAACTAATATTTTTCTTATCATGCCACTCATAATGTGGGAAAGGTGTTGGACGTATGGTGGATTATTGATTTTGACTCCAGGATAAATATTTGGATAGCTAGATATCCACAAATGTTTTTTTTTTACTCTATAGATTTAGGAGATGGAGGATGAGGATGCTTAGCTTTTGGATACCATTATGGGTTTTTCCTTTTGATGAATTGCTACATTTTACTTTGGGATCCACATGGTTTTTGTTATTTCTTTTTCTTTAGTGGGCCAATGTGGCCTTTGGGATTGATTGCACCTGTCGAATGGATTTTTCTATGTTTTACCATGTCGGTTTGAGGGGACATGGTGATCTTTAGATTTTTTTTGGATGTGTATTTGTATGCATTATTCATTAGGATCCAAATTTATTCTACTAGCAATGTTATGAGTGGAAGGAGATGGATTCAATATGAAGGGAATATGAATGGAGTGATAGATGTAGGAGCATGGATGGGGTGTATGGAGGTAGGATGTTGGATATTCATAGAGGTGTGCCTTTGTTGATCTTGGTTGGGAATTATAGGAGTGGGATGTTTAGGATGGGTGAGAGGGATAGGGGATTGGTAGATGAGGGGATGAGTAGGATGAGATGGACAATGGGATTTTGGGATATAAGAACCCAAAAAGGACTTAGTACGTGGGGGAGATGTGATGGTGGATTGTGGGAAATAGGGACCCAAAATGGATTTATAGGATGGAGGAGGGATAGGGATAATATTTTTTGGTTGGTATGATGGAGAGGAGATGGTAACAAATGGTTTGGAGGAATGATGGGAAACACCTATCGTGGTCTTGGGAGTTCTCTTAGATTTCACAAAGATTGTACCAATTTTTTTGGATTTTTAGCCTTGAGACATGTAGTTAAGGCCTTGTGATCATGGATTTTCTTTGATTTGGATGGGCTCCAATATACCTTGTTCATGTATGCCTAAGAATTTACCTTGATAGTTAATGTCATTGAGCATTTGGTTTAAAGTAGGGTATTTATTATTTTTGAAGCAAGCTATCAATTCATTGCTATATGGATGAGGATGGATGGTTAAATTGTAATTTTAGACCATTTCTAAAACACATTGTGTTTATTAACTTGCAATTCACAACGTACCCAACCCATGTGTTTGTTTATTAACTTTCACTTCACAATGTACCCAACCCATGTGTTTTTAATTTGTGTATATCTAGGTTTAAATTTGAAATAGCAACAACAAAATTGTTCCTATTATTGGGTAAATTGGATATACTTTTCCACAATAGAGGTTACAAAACATGGTGTGTTTTGGGTACCATGTGAAGTGCAAGTTACAAATCATGTTGCATTTTGAAAGCTACAAATTTTCATATCCAAAAACATTGTCATGAAATGTTGTTGTTAGTTGAAATGGGGATCTAGTTATGTATAGTTACTTATATCATATAACAAATAAGATGTTTCAAAAGTTGTGTTTCAAAACACACTATGTTTATTAAATTTCAATTCACAACATACCCAACCCATGAGTTTTTCAAATTGTGTATATCTAAGTTTTCATTTGAAATAGAAATAACATAATTTTTCCTGTTATTAGGTAACTTGGATATACTTTTCCACAATAGAGGTTACAAAACATGGTGTCTTTTGGGTACCATTTGAAGTCCAAGTTACAAATCCTGGTGTTTTTTGAAACTTGTAAATTTTCATACCTAAACACACTATTATAAAATGATGTTGTTTGTTGAAATGGAGATTTAGATATGTATAGTTATGAATATCTTATAAAAAAAGGAGGTTTCAAAAGTTGTGCTTCAAAACACACTATGTTTATTAACTTACAATTCACAACATACCCAACCCATGTGATTTCAAATTATGTATATCTAGGTTTACAATTGAAATAAAAACAACACAATTGTTCCTATTATTAGGTCATTATGAGAAATAGGAGGTTTCAATATGCATAATGTTTCAAAACACATTGTATTTTTTAACCTAAAATTTACAACATACCCAACCCATGTGTTTTTAAACTTTGTATATCTAGGTCTAAAATTCAAATAACAACATTGTTCATGTTATTGGGAAAATTCGATATACTTTTCCATAGTAGAGGTTATAAAACATGGCGTGCTTTAGGTACCATGTGAAATGTAGGTTACAAATCATGGTGTGTTTTGAAACCTGAATTATCTCATATCCAAACACACTGCCATGAAATAAAGTTGTTATTTGAAATGGAGACCTAGATATGTATAGTTATGAAGTCATTATAAGAAATAGGAGGTTTCAAAATGTGTTGTGTTTCCAAACACATTTTTTTTAACCTACAATTCACAACGTACCCAACCCAAAGTATAGTACCCAAAACAGAGTAGTCAACTTATATGAGCATTGTCTTGTCATACAATATTCTCACTCCATCCTAGCACCTAGAATTAAGAAAGTATTTTTAATGAATGAAAAGTGGAATATAACTACCACCATTATGCTCTACCTTCTTCATGAATGCATATTGAAACCAGTACCCATATTCCTACAGAATCTAAATTATTAAATAATTTTTAGTTTCACTTTAACATCCAGGCACACTTTCCAAGAGTGTTGAAGATACATGAATTATGCATAGGGTTGCAAGGTAAATGACACAATAACCCTAACATGTATTACTTAAAGTAATAAATGCCTCTTAAAATAGTTGACCTAGTGACACAAAGATAAGTAAAAATGATAAAAATACCATTTTATTTAGAATTCAAGAAATAGTTATTATATATATATAAGTAAAAGGTAAGATGCCTATATATATTTATATATTTAAAAAAGGATGTAAAAGAGTATATATTGATATATTTTGGCACTCATTAGCCAAATTCAGCTCTTAACCCTCCTATTCAGAGTAGACATTAACATATCTATTTTTACTTTTATCCCATAATCCCAAAAAATTATCTAACACCACTGTGTTTCTTTTCCCAAAAGTATTACATAACCCGATTACTATTGACCATATCAACTTACTATCTACAACAGTAAAAAGTTTCACTTTGAAGCCCACATTCTACAAAAAAAAGAAGTTTCTTTGATCAACTACTCCTCCATCTAGTCAACTAATACCTTGTTCTCATCTTGGTGTTCTTCAAAATTACCCACCATAGATTACAGAGGATGCATTATGTCCAAATTCAGGTCCATATTATTAACATGTGAATGAAAGCATGATCATCATCTAGTGCAACACCTTGACCAATGAATTGTTGATCATCATCTTCTAGAATAGCCCTTTGTGGAACAACAACTTGCATATCAAAACCTTTTGGAACAACATCTTCTGGACCAACCTCTGGTACATTCTCCTCTGGAATAGTAGCTTCTGGCAGATCATGGTCATGGGTAAGTAAAAATAGAACTGCATTTACTTGGACCTGTATCCTCTCAGCTAGTTCATACTCAATCTCCCCTACAAATTTGTTCAAAGCCAACAACAAAAATCTAACCTTTTTGTTGACACAATCTTCTTAATTGCATGAAATATTTCCATGAAAGAGGGCATGTGTGAAAGTAGATTCCTAGGGAAGAGCCCCCCTACATATCCCTTCCCCTTCCAAAAATCATAACTCTGGCATGCTCTCAAAAGGATATCATTAAGGAGATATGTCTCTTTCACTACTTTATTTGTGATGTATTCTATAGTTTGAAAGTTTTGTAAAGGGTCTAGAAAATTGGAAATGAAGATAGAAACAAGTTGGGAGGGAAAAAGTAACCTGTTGGTCTCTGGTTCTAAAATTTCTTGCCCAATAACCTTCTTCACAGCCTTCTTAAATTGCTAACAATTCCCTCTGAACACAAGTTGAAATTCCATCCCATCAATTTCTTCTATAAAAAAAAATTCCCATTCTTTGACTGGGATTATCACTCTGTAATTCTATGACACATACTCCATTTGCATCTTCTGACAAGCCTTGCACCTTCTTTGATCGATACAACCTTCTCCATAGGTAGATGAAATCTCCTACGACATATAGGCAGCCTTTGAAAGAACCTTCTTGAAGAAAATGAAATTTTGATTACCTTCTTTCCAAAAGAAATGACAATGAATGTGAAAACCTTATTGAAAATGAATAAATGCATTTTTTCACACATTTGTCTCTGCAATTTGTGCCTTGAAATTATTTCTTTAACCCCTTTGCTCCCTCCCAAGCCATATGAGATTGATTTGGGTACACAACATGAGATATGTCATTCATTTTCATAATGAAAATTTCAGTTGATAAGATAGAGGATTACACTCTTCTCAAACATACTAACCTTTGCCAAATTAGCGATATAGCTAACTCAATTAACACATAAACTGGGTGCTAACTGTTTTATAGCTAAATTTATTCTTCTCATTTTCATGTATAGATGAAATGATAGTAGGATAATCTTGTTTAAATCACTGGTGATTCTATGCATTCGCACACATAAAATTTGTGCCAATAATAAAAAGATTATACCTGCAAAAAGAAACAAACTTATTAGTGTTAAAACTTGGCGGCCCTCTGTTGTCATTTGTATGACACATGTCATTGTGAATGATCTTGTTTAAGCATGAGTCTCATCCTCCTTTCGCCAACCAACCCTTGCATAAATTTTCCTTTTAATGGCATCCTTTATTGACACTTGTATGATGATCAGTGGTACACCTTAGCATTTCCCCAACTTTACAGTTGAGCCCCTATCTTTAGTTATCATACTCCTTAGTGTTCCCCAATCTTCAACACTTCAAATTGATGGCTTATATTTAAAATTTCCCTCCTCAACCACTAGATCTATTAATTGAGGATATTCTCTACCAAGGTCATGACCCCGTAAAAATTCAAACTCTTGTCCATCACAACCCATTTCTCATGTTTATCAGCTAGCTTGTTTCCCTCCCTATATGTGAGAGGAATTTGAACTTCTTGGAATGAATCCACCATCAACCAAACTTTCTTAAGTATATAACTTAATCTCCATCATCAAAAAATATTATTATATTAATATTGTTAAATAAAGTAATAATAACTATTTTATTTATTTGACACCATATATAAGTGTTTTAATATCTGTAACAACCTTTCTATGCATCATGATTATTGTCATAGCATCAAAAAATAAAATCCATCACCAAGGCATTATGCTTTGGAACACATAGTCCTTATGTACCAATACTACATAGGTTATGAAGCAAAAAATACCAATCCTTATTGCCTTTTTGCAGCAACATATAAACACATGAAACTAGAATCTATAAGAAATAAAATCAAGCTTGAAATAACCTATAGGTATCTATTAGCATAGCTACAAGTATATTAAAAAAATACGATAAAGTTCCATTATTCCTATAGAACTCTTGAGAAAGCAAGTTGGCATGAAGTTACCAAGTAACAAACACAACAAAAATGAAGAAAAAATAAAAATTAAACCTTGTAACTATTTTTGATGGTGTAAAATTTCCCATGGACATGAATGTGCTTACATCAAATCTTTAGGTCTTATCAAAGTGTTTTTTCATTAAACTTTACAAATCAACTAGACATAATTGCTATAGTGAATTTATTTATAGAAAATTATGATCTTGTCATTCTTACAATTATGACTTTTCCATTCTTTCATGTTGAGTTTCACTTCTAATTTTGAGCCTAGATTGAATGTTAATCTTAATATATTTATGAGCACATTTTAGGTATCTACTATGTTAGGGTGCGGAAGTATGTTGACTCCTTCCTTTCACCTTGGTCAAGTCCTTTATTTCATCTTCATAGTGAGTGATGATAAGATAATTGAAAGATGAAATGGATGGGATTGAATGTATAACCATACCTAATATAAAGATGCTTCTTAACTACTCGTGATTGCTCTAATAGTAATTAAATGGTGCTTTGTGTGTGTTCAATATGGTCTAACATGATGAGTTAAGCAAGTCATTAATAAACAATCCTAAATTCTCAATTCAAAAGTTTTATCTTCAATTGAATCAATAATAATCATAAGTTGGATTAGAATTGACTTAAAATTCATAAAATTTAGTAATGAAGATAGTCTGAACTACGTGAATGTTTCTCTATAAGAAAGAGAATTTCAATAATGGCATCTATATGAAAAAAGATTAAGATAAAAAAAGTCTATGATTAAGATTAAATGGATATAAATAATATTTAATTAAATATTAAACATTTATATTAAATTTTCAAATTAAATAAATTAAGATGACATATTGATTAGGAAGACTAAAAGTAAATTGAAGAGTGAAAAAATAAGTTGCATTTGATTACTCTAAAAAAATAAAAGCAACTATTAGTTTTTTTAAGAGGTTCTTTATACTTTGTTTTAGAGGTGAAATCTCTAACAAACTTTTGTGTGTTGTCCAAAAATAAAAACAACTGTCACTTTTGCAAGTATCCTTTATTTTCTAACAATACTTTAAATTCTATCTTAGATCTAAAATCCTTTAATAAAGTTGTAAGGAATAATAGACTTGTGCTCTCATCTCAAGTAAAAAGTCTCCCACATCAAATAACAACATAATCTTGATATAAAATCATTTATTTAAAAAAATTCAACTATAACAATTGCTTCCATATTTTTTTAAATGACACCCTATCCACTATTGTATATAATCCAATCATGATATTATTAGATTATTTTTCCATTACAACTTAAAAAAATTATTATTATCCCTCATATCATTTGAACTTTAACATGCAACCTTCCAAAATTATTATTGTTATTATATGTTTTAGCTGTTGCAATATTATTATTGTTATTATATGTTTTAGCTGCTGCAATATAAGAACAACAATTAACTTTGTATAAAGCCTTTCAAAATTGGGATAAGATTCAACTGACAAGATTGTTGTCAGAATCTGAGTTTAATATTCTTCACAATCGATGAAATAGGTGCCAAATGCTTTGATTTTCCTCTATGCTCTAATACAAAATCGGAAGAACATAACACAGCTACTTTAAACATATAAAAGTAACCCACATTCTGTATTTTATACAACAAAACCCTACCCTATATGTTGGCAAAAAGCCTTGAGACTAAACCAGTGGTTTGGAAGCCACGACAGAACTGATTTGCCTTCCTACCCATCATCATTTCAAAAGCCCTCTACAATCTCTTTAAGCTCACTAAAGCCAATGATATTCATTGGTCAAATGAAAGAATTTTAAGTCTCATTCCACAGTTGTAGCAGAACTTAAGCTTTTCCTCGTGGCATAATTTTTGACAGGCTTGGTTAGCTGCTCCACACACTTTACATCTGCGTGAGGGTAAACATAACAACATTTGCAAAATGCATTACCGAGCCAAACTTGGGAGTCTATGAAAGTGGAAGTGATAAGATTGTTTTAAGCACCTCGAGAAATATGTGGTGTACCTAAGGAATGCCTCATTGTGAAGGAGAGAACCTATATGATAGCGCGGCCTAGCATGCATTTCTGAAAAAGAAGAAATGTTTGCATCTGATCTGCAACAATAATAACTATTTTTCTTATGTATACAATAAAAAATAAAATAAAAAACCTATTCACAAATCCCATTGAAAGAAATAGGCAGAGTATACAGATGGCTGCCTGCAACCTCTCTCATGGTTGTCACCATTGAGGGCTGGTGAATACCCAGCTTTGCTTATCTCCTCACGGAAGATCCTGGTTGGCCACCTTAATCCTCTTCAGCGCCCTCATCCACCACCTGCTGTTGTTTCCTGCACAGCAAGACATTCTCTCCTCCACCTGTTGGTTTTTCTGCACAGCAAAAAGAGGCGTTCAGGGATGGATGCGGCTATCCTTTCGATATGTCCATCATTTTAAAATTCCCGCTTTAAAACCCCCACTTTTTTAAAAAACTTTCGAACTGAAACGTACTCCGTCTCCGTCTATCGACTTATCCCGTTTAATCTGCCGTCATCGAATGAGGGATGGTATTATATGTTATGGTATGCTAGACATGCGTTTTTGTAGGGAGATTAGCTTCTGCCGGCACAAAATCCCTCAAACGGCAAATCTGGAAACCCTACGGCAGAGGTGCGGTTAAGAATGAGCGAACAGAAAGGGTGGGGTTAAGAGTGGGCCCGGCCACCTAAGCGGTCAACGCTTAGAGTGTGCCGGTTAAGCCGTCCCGCCATCTTACCCTTGGCGTGGAAAATTTTAAAATCTTTTCAACAATGCCTTTTCCGTAGATCGCTGCCAGTGCTTCCATGTTTTGTTCCACTTCCTGCATTGGCATTCCAAACGATGCTCTTCCCTTCGAAGCATTCTGCACAACCGTAAGCATTGTCTATACCTAAACATTCTCTTCAGCCATGAGACTTCAATTCTTGAAGCACTGTGTCAAATAGCTCACGACCTTTTCTGTGCTCTCCACAGTTTGCTTTATTGGCGGGCTCGGAGTCAGTTCTGAGCGGGAAGGGAGCTACTTCAGGATGAAAACTTTATTTTCCCGGTTTCAAGTTCACCTTCGGTTCCGAGTCCGCATATGCTGTGGGATCGGAGCCAATTTCGTGCGGGAGCGGAATAGACAAGGAGCGGAACCGGAACTAATTCTGACATCAAAACGTTTTTAGCATCCAACTTCAATATTCTTTCTGAGCCCGCGCTCCGAGAGGAGCTTATTTGATTTTTATTTTATCTTGCCTTTAACGGGGCGGGATGAGAATCAGGGTTTATCCTTTTTCAAGACTTCATGTTTATTCTAAACTTTTGAATAGTCCTGCAGGGTCCGGTTTGGAATGTTCCCCAATCATGCACATTCATTGGTTTCCGAAGGAACCTTATTTTCAAGCTTTAACCTTAAATCATTTTATTTATTTTTTCTTTCCCCTTTTGAAATTAGAATTTTCTAAAAGATTTATTTACTTTTCAAATTTAAACAATATAAATATCTTTCTCTTTTACAAAAAAAATAAAAATAAAATTATATTATTTAGATTTTTAAAATAAATTTATTTATTTCTAATTCATTTGCTTAAACTCCTTAAATATTTAACCTTATTATCATTATTATTTTTACATTTAAACTTTATAAATCATAAAAAAATTATATTATTTAAATATCAAAATAAATTATAATAATAATAAATCTAAAATATTTAAATTTTCATACTTTACAATTTTTTTGTATTTTGTAATTTTTAATTTTTTTTGGTATTTTGTAATTTTGTAATTTTTAATTTTATATTTTCCAACTAACTCCAAGGTGGAACGACGCGACAAACAACGACAACACCCAAACAAGACACGAAATGGAAACAAATGACACGCAAGCCGAGCACAGCAAAAAGAAAACAAAAGGATGAAGGTAGACAGACGACAACAAAAAGATGAAGACCAAAACGAAAGAGCAACGCAATGACGAAAGACAAAACAAAACAAAAAGAAAGGAACAGAGAACAAGACGGGACAAACACCCAAACGAAGCAGGGAATGGGGACCAGGATGGAACCAGGAATAGGAACCTTGGAAAATTTTTGGTTCCAGTTTCGGATCCGACAAAGACAAAGAAAATAGAAAGAAGAAAAGAAGAGGGGGTCCCCGGCTTTGCCAAGCAAAAGTTGGGGCATGTATGCAAGGCATAACACCACTTCCTGACCTCTCTCTCATCATGCACAATCCGCAAGAGGAGGCACCGGTGGAAGACATCACTGACATGCTCTAAGATCCCAAGAATCAAAGACTTGTCAAAGCCATGATCATATTGAATCCCTCCCAATATATGCTTGAATTAGCAAAAGAAGGGGGAAAACTACCTTCGGACTTCAACATAAACACTATGATGGATAGGCCTCTTGTATCAACTAATCCATTCACTCAAAGCATTGCACAACCCATTTTGCAATCCACAACATCCATCTCCAACACAGAGCTCATTGTCAACAAGGGGAGTGCCTTATTTAATGCCCTTCAAAAACATCCCCTTGTTTATACCCAAAATTTGGAAGCTAACATCGTCATGGGAACATCATACACCGTACCTCAAAATCCACTCCATCAATATGACCCATTAAGTTTCCATGACACCAATGTCACATCTTTCTATGCAACTCCATCATATGCTCTTGACATGCAAGTGTCCCAACCATTGGTACAAGCAAGCTTATTTGAACCAGGTGGGCTCTTTAGGGCTTCATCATCATCTGCTTTGGAGAATTTCACACCAATCTCATCAATACTACCACCAATTCCACCACCATTACCCATATCAACATCATTCCTTAGTTTAGGGCTTCCCCCTTTACCTAACACCAATCAATCCATCCAAATCAATCCACCTCACACCAATCAAGCCATCACATCAAATCCTTTGAGCAGGTTCAGCAGGTTGAAGACCAAAAAGGGCTTTTGGAGATGCTGGCGAACTCGGCTGTTATTTTTGAGAAAAAATGGGTGGAGGTTGAAGTTGTCAAGGTGGAGGACTCTCCTACTAAGGAGGCTTTGGAGGCAAAAGGTATGGATTGGAAGGGTCACCCTATGAATTATGCTTTACCTATAGTTCTTCCTATGAATTGGGATGAGATTGATATGATTTTTTTTACAGAATGGTGAAGGATGGCACCAAAAATATCCTCTCTTGTTAAATGCCCCTTTTCGGAGGTCAAGGACCTTAATACTAAGTTGAATGATTGGTAGGATGTTTGTGTGGCACTAGTGCAAGTTCAAAAATATGAATGTGGTTCTCGATAAGGTGGTTGTGGATGCTGAAAAGCTTGGCAGGGACCATGAGGAGAGGATGGCAACTTTGGAAGATGTTGTCCGCAGGGTTCATCAGGAGTGGTTTGTTTCCATGGAGGACAGAGTGAATAAGATTTGCAATGACCTACAATTTTTAGTGAGAATTAGTAACCAATCCCTAAATTCTAGTGTGTAAGGCTTGTCTTTGTTGAATGAGAAAGCCCTCAATTGGACTGGTAAGAAACTAGACCTTGGTGATAATGAGGAGGCGATTGTTGAGATTAGTCATATGAACCAGATGGAGAAGAGTGTGGATGAGGGCACGTGTCTACGTACAAGGAGCAAGACCAAAAAGAGGGTGTCCATTTCCATCCAGGAGCTCGAGGAAATGGTGGAGATGCACAAAAATGTCATCTCTAGTAATATGGAGTCTACTAAGGTTTTAGACAATATGCTTTAGCTTGTGTTTGATCGGCTTTCTATGCTAATGTTTGGTTGTTGGTTTTTCTATCAATTTGTTTAGGCGTATCTTTTGACAGTTTGTTTGGCTCTTTTGGGTTATAGGTGCTTCTTGTTCTTTCTATTTAACAACACTCTATCATTGTAAAGGGTTTTGGGGTCCCTTCAAAACCTGCTTTTCCATATCAAAAATAATTCTTTTTTTTATAAATAAGATAAATAAAATATTTGAAAAATAACCTCCATAATTTAATTGCTTGATTTATGTTAATCGCAAATTATTTAAAATAAACAGATTTTTACAAGCTAAATGTATTACTTCCATTGACTTATGTTACTCAGAATTGTGGCTACTATCAGTCAAACTTGGGATCAATGTCAATCATAAGAACTATAATATTCATTTGCAAAAAAATATTAATCTCAAATTATACTACCATACCTCTAAATCATTGTCATCAGAAACTATTATCTATGCTTCATAAGCCATAAGCACTACCAACTAGCTAATAAATACTATATAGGAAAGTAATGGCCACTATGTGACACTTGTATTATAAATCATCTTGTTATATAATAAGACAATGATATATTTTTATAATATATTATAATATAATATATTTAAGTGCCATATAGTAGTCGAGTGAATTCTAGAAACCATAATTCACTCCCATCCGGATATTGGGGGAGGTTGGGTGGGGGAAAGATTAGTCGACCTTCAACTTGAATAATGCAATTGGATTTCATCCCTTAATTTGTTATCCTCTAATTGATCCATCTTCTAAGGGTTAGAGTTAGGCCCTCGACCAATATTTATATTATGTTATATAAATTATAGATTATATAATAATACAATAAAATATTTATATAATATTATATAGATAATATATATTATTGTCTTTATGTATCAAATATATATATAGATTTAGTTGGTATTAATATTTTGTAGTCTATGTTAAGTAAGATTACTTCTAGTTCATTGTGTATGTTTTTTGCATCAACGTTTTAAATCACACTTAGTGATCCATCAACATAAAGAGGAAAGTGAAGGAATGGTATGTAGACTTGGACTTAAAAAGAAGAAATATAGGGGGTAACGAGGACCAAAAAATAAGTCCAAGAAAGATAAAATATTGAAAAATATAAAATAAATTTAATTTTAAGTTGAACATGGTAACCAAAATTAAATGAAATCTGGGAAATTTTGGCAAGGGAAAGAATTCTATAAGTGCTCCTATTGTTGTAGTCATTCATCTTGAAGACTTGGAAAAGGTGGGAGAGCTCCTGGTTAATATGCTTGTTCTCACAAAATTGATAAGCTCGAGTGGCTAATGTCTTAAGGACACCAACTTGTTAGCTTGGATAGTGGTGAGGAGAGGCATAAAGGTACAACTCACTGTGTGTGGATTTCCTATAGACTGGATGACCAAGACAACAATATTCTTTTCTAAGAATGAGGACATCAAGGAAGAAAAGTTGGTTGTTAGATTCAATTTCCTTAGTGAATTGAATGGAATCAACTAATCTATTTAGATGGGGATGGAAGATTTCTAGGGAATCAAGGCCATGAGACCAACACACATTTGTGTTGCCAACATAGTGCTTCCACCATTTGGACTTGAGGGGAAGGGATTTTGGGCTAACTCCTTAAAGTGCTCCACGTAAAGGTTGAAAATGACATGGGATAAGGGGGAGTCTGATGCCCTTAGATTGGTCATAGAGCACATCTTGGAACATGGAGGTAGAACAAAAAAATAATTCAACAAGAAAAGTGATTTTTTCATCAGTTTTGTACCTAACAAACTCCATAGAATCACCAACTAAAACTTTGATAAATAAGAACACCACATCAAAACTAATGAGGATATCATTATTTTAAATGGTTTTCATTTATATAAAATTCATAAAACTGGTGGAGTCCTTAATGAAGGAACCAGTCTTACCAATCATACGGTTGATCAAAGAAGCAAGGAAGACAAAAGAAGTTTATGAATGAAGGAATTAGATGTGTCCACGATAGATATAAAAGAAATTCCTGACTTTTGAATTTTAATAACACCATAATAAATATGGGAAATGGTTATCCAGCCCAAAAAATGCACCGAGGCATGGATGTTGCATGCCTCCATGCATCAACCATCCGTATTCAATTGTTAGTAACATATTGTCCTGATTAAGGGAAAAGCAAGTTTTGAATGGACTCGAAACCATCTACAACAGGTTTTGAATGGACCCAAAACCATCTACTACAGGTTTTGAATGGACAAGAAACCATTAACAGGCAGGTTTTTATAGGGACCCGAAACCCATGCAAAGAAGATTAGGCTGTACAATGAATCAACAGAGATAACCAACAACAAGCAAATAATAGATCTCAAAAGAGAAACAACATGACTTCTTAAATCTACTTGAAGCAAAAGGTTTTGACAGGCACCTTAAACCTGAAGCAACCAAGAACTACAAAGTAATTTGAAACCCAAAACCACCTGAGATAGTTAGGCAAGCCTTAGTTTGAAACATCCAAAATGCAACATACCTCTTGCTAGAACAAACCAGCCACAAACAAATAGCTAGGTAACCATCAACAAGAACCATTCAGACACCAAAGACATCCAAGAAACCTTCATCTGAAACCAACTAGACAACAAAAAAATAGTCATCAACACCTTCCAGCGAAACCAAACTCCCCACCTCAATAGGAGAGTTAGGAAACACAAAGGACCACAAGTGATGCACAACACAATCCTCGAACCAGCTAACCAACAACACCAACCTAACCTCCACCTCAATAGGAAGGGGCTACCCTCTTTAGGAGAGGAAGAAGTGAAGCCCAAAACCACAGAAAATAGACCATCCCAACTGATCCACAACCCACCTCTTAACCTCAATAGAAAAGGGCTTCACCTCTAAAGAAGCAGTCTCCACCTCCAAAGAAGCCAATAACTGAAGAGACCGATAGGAAGCAAGCACATCCATAGTAGAGAGCACCACAACCTCCTTTGGCCAAGAGGAATACTAGAACAAAGAGAACATAAAACACTCTTCCACAAGAAGAACAATCCCAATCGAGATCACAAAAATAAAGACCAAAGCAACCCAAGATAAAAAAAGCTCACTGAACCACAACCCCAACAACCACCCAAGAAATAGGAACAAAAAAAGCCCAAAGGAGCCTGAAACAAGAACTAGCTCCAATAAACAAACTAAGGGTCCAAAAGGATGAAGGGAATGACAAGGAAAACCTCCAAACATCAAGAGCAAAAAGGTGGCAAGACAATGAAAAATAACCTCAAACCCTACATGTCGGTAAGGGTCTGAAACATGCCAAGAACTTCCCCCCAATAGATCTTTTAGAGGCAGACCAACAACCACAACCCAAAACCACGAATGCACCCTCATAGAGGAAGAAGAGCCTAGAAAGCTAGCTAACAGAGAAAGAGAAGTAGAGACATAACAATGAAAAACCACTTCCAACCTGACATACCAGCCAAGGTCTAAGATAAAGCCATCCAACTCCTTAAACAACCCATTGACAAGACCCTCCAGCCCCACAACCAACACAACAGAGGGGCCAAAAAAAAGAAGGATAAGGAAAGGACAACAATCAGACAGAGAGAGCAGAGAGCCAACCAGACAATAAAGAACAACCTCTAAATATGTCATCCAAATAGGGTCTAAAACAAGCCATAAACTACCCACAAACCACTCCACCAGGGCTAGCCCTACAACCAAATCCCCAAAAAACGGAATCGTTGTCACAAAAGAAAAAAATTCCCAAAAGGCCTAAGACGACCAAGAAAAATTGTAGACAAAAAGAGAGAACATAGGGCACAACAACAGAAAACCACATCCAACCATGCATGCCCAACGAAGTCTAAAGACAGGCCATCGAACTCCTTAGAAAAATTTTCAGCAAAATCACCTGACATAACCTCCAGTATCACACTCGAAGTTTCAAAGAGCCACAAGGGAAAACTCTACCAAAAGCAGCAATAGTCGTACAAGAACAAGGTCCCACATAGAAAGCAATACCCACAGTAGGTACAAAAGAGGTAGATGTCACCGTGGGAGAAATCCCAATAGAAAACAAGCCACTCCATGCCATCCCCATTCCTGTCAGGGACATCACCACCCACATTGGAGAACCAACCACACAAACAGAGCTACACGAGGTCAACATCGATAGCAACCTAGACACAACCGCCTCTAAAGACACCTTCAAAAATCCAAACCTAACCAATAGGAATGCAAGCTGGAGAAGAAAAAAATACAAAGCTCCCCCAATAGTCGCACAAGCTAACATGGGGGCAACCACCAGAGAGAACACAAAAAAATGTTCGCAGCACAACAAACCTCTGACGAGCCCAGGAAATAGAGCCACATGTTCGAAAAGGATAGAGGGAGCCTCAACGGACCAACAGATTCATTCACTTCTCCATAATCATCTGGATCAACTTCATCATCAACACTATCACCATATTTGAATTTGGATTTCCCCTCCACTCCTCTCCGCTACTCCATTTCAGATCCGCACTGAAAACAATTTAAATTTGTCTTTATATATGTTAGTCAGTAATATTTAATTTTAATTTAATTTATATGTTAAAATTAAATTCTTTAACATATATAATTTTTTTACTTTCATCTAGTAAATATATATTTTTTAAAATTATATATGTTAGTTTTTAATTTTTAATTTAATAATATTTAATTTTAATTTAATTTATTAAGTTTATTTAAAAGAACTTAATATTACATTTAATTTAATTTGTATTTATATATGTTATATGTTATATTTTTATTTATATTATATTGTTTTATATTATTTATTATTAATGCTTTATATATATATTAATATATTGTATGATTATAAATAATATATATTGATCTATTATAATATATAAGAATTATTTAATATAATACAATATATATTTCCTATTTTCTTAGTTGAGGTTAAAACATATTGCAATTGAGCTTTTAGTATATCAATGCATGCCAAAAATATGTTATATGTAAGAAGTGCACCAAAAGTATACATTTAAAATTTATTTAAAAAGATAAGATTATATTTTAATTTATTTTTTATTAAATATATATTATATCTATTTTATTTTTTTATTTAAAATTTAAATATAACTTTAAAATTATAAAAATATATAAAATATTCATGAAATTTAATAAAAAATTAAAATTTTATTTTAATGTAAAATACATATAAATATTTAGTATAAAAAATATTTCCATTAAATTTAATTTAAATATTAATTTTTTTGATATCTTTAATGTCAATTAATACTATAAATTTTATTTCAAAAAAAATGTTTCTATTAAATTTAATTTAAATATTAAAATTTTGATATCTTTAATATAAATTAATAATATAAATTTTGATAAAAATAAGTTTTTATTTATAATTTTTAAATTTGATTATGAAACAACTATGATATTCAAATGTTAAAGTATTTATTTTTAAAATATAAATTAAATTAAAACTAAATATTATTGAATAACATATATAAGACAAATTTAAATGAAAACAGGGGATGCAGATAAAATAAATAAATTTAAATTATTTTAAGTGTCAAACACTGACAATGCGAAACTGACGGTTGAATACAGATGATTGATGCATGGAGGCATGCAACATCCATGTCCCAATGCATTTCTGGGGCTGGATAGCCACTGCCAATAATACCCAAAATAGAGGTGAATGGAGCAGGCAATCTAAGAGAGATATTGGATTGGATCATTGTGCAGGATTTGACACAGTCAAATCCTGCACAACAACCCACTCCAACATCTCTCTTAGATTATTCGCCATTATTTTGGGTATTATTTTGGCATCAATTTCGATTCTATCCCTTGTATTTATTATGGTATTATTAAAATTCACAAGTCGGGCATTCATCGTCCAACTCGCCATGATATCAATGTGCAATAAAAATATTGTAAATTTTTTATTACACATTGATATCATGGCGAGTTGGAGATAGAGAGTGAGTTATGATGCCAAAGGAGAAGGAGAAATATAGATATTTGTATTTGTGGTTATGGAGTGGAAGAAATCCTCTGTATTGGCAATTTCAGGCTTGAATTTGGTTGAAAGAGGGAAATGTGGATAGTTGTAGCGGCTGGAAGGTGTGGGTTTTTAGCCAATTGTTGGTACAGGGCCCATAAAAAAAAGGATCCAATTGATCACGAGAATTTGAGACCTACACTTAGAATAAGAAATGCTCAAAATTCTTGTTAGGTAGAGAATTATGCAAATCCTAAGAAGTTTGGGATTAATGGAGGAGCCTTTTCTTCGTTATCCTTGGAGAAAGAACAAACAAATGCTAGCTCTAAATCACAACTTATGGAAATTGAAGCTGCCCATGCCAATATCAACCCTGGTCTGGCAAATGATAAAGATCGATCGGGGAAAAGGATAAGCCAGCAAGACATTCTCTAGGAAAGTCATTATGGAGAAAATTCTAATATGCTTGCAAACATTTATGTTGGCGAATTTGGGTTTGGGAGTAAATACGAGTCTCAAAAAAGAGCATCCTCTGCGTGTAGAGAAAGAGCAAGGGTTTTAAGGGTGGCGATTAGTAAGCCTATGTCTTCCCTTGAAAGTTGTCTCATTGGCTATGAAATTAGCAATTGTAGTTGTGTCTCCTGTGGAAGGCAAAGGTAATGGCCTCTTCTTGTTACAGATGGGAGTAAAATAGTTAATAGGGGAGTAGGGATTTCTCCTCTACTGCTTCCAATTCCCATAACAGATTATGGACTGCCTTGTCAGAATGACATAAACAATGATGAGCCTGGACCTGTACCTTTAACTAGACTTCCTTCTCTAAGAAAATGCAATCAAAGTTCAAGCAATGTAGGTATGATGAAGAGAAGAAAAACATGTAGATATAATACATCAACATTATCTGCTTTCGAATCCAATAAGTATTTCCCACTCCAAGGTAGTAGCAACTTCGTCTTTTCTATTATTAATATTACTTCCCAAGAATCAAACCAAGTTTTTAAGAAATTACTGTATGTTTTATCCACTAATTTGATTTGTTGTATTATCTCTTTGTTTTCTAGCAACATCATATTTTTGATATAATTGTAGTACATCATCATCTATTTTGGGCAACATATGTTGTTTAAATTCAACAAATCTTTATTGAAAGTTGACATGCCTTGTAACAGTTGTTATCCTATTGCAAGAGAGAGTGTTTTGTTGAGAACAATCTATAGAATTCCTAAATATTGCAAGGGTTCTGAGGAATATCCATTAAGAGGGAGAGAATCTATATTATACATTCGGTTTGTTCTACTTTATTGCTATTAATGTAGAGACAAGATTTTATTTGTGGGATTTCTTCCACTCCTAGAGGATTCCAAATTTTCTTAACTAGGAAGGGAGGCTAGATAAATCATACAATGAGAAGTGGACTACAATGAAGAGTGTGTTAATGATAGTGGTTATAATATGGTTTTAACTGTTACCCATCTTTGTTACCTTATGTGAATATATGGTGGAAGGAATCTCTTGGAATAATGTACTTTTCCCCTAGTGCCTAAGAGAAAGAATTGAACATTGCATTGTCCTTTATACTTTTCTCTACTCTTCCTCAAGCTTCAACATGTGGTCTTGATCCCCTTTTTCCTCTAATGAAAATCCAATTCTTGTTTTGGCTTCATGAGTTTTTGCTATTATAAATTTATAAGGTTGTTTTATAGATGTTTGGACTTGTGGGTTGATTATAACCTTTATATTTCACAGATACATCTGCAGGTTATCTTTTGGTTTGTTTTGGAGTTGGCATTGGCATAATGTCCACAATTATGTCAAGCAGGAGGGAAATGCAAAGGCCTACCTATTTCCTGAGGCAAAGAGAAGAATTGGTTGAGGACCTAAAGGAAGAGCTAGAGACACGAGGTTCATGGATTGTGAAAGACCTCATTGATGAAGCCCATAATTGTTTTGAAACCTAGCGACATGCCTTGGGTAAAGAATAAGGTCAGAGAGATGCTTCTCTTAATGCATTTTCAAATGAGGCCTGTGAGGTTGATGAGAAAATGTAAGATAGAGACCCTGTCGAAAAAATGGAGAACATGACCAGTGTTGAAGCAGAGCTTGAAGCTGAGTTGGAGAAGCTAGAATTCAACTTGCATTCATCTAAGCACCAGATAAAATATCCTGGAAACAATGAGGTTAGATAATTATCATTCTTTTGTTTTAAGTCGAAATAAATTTACCCTGCTTTATTTGTTTCTGATAAATATTAAAGTTGTGCTGCCTGTGTTAAATAATAAATTCATGAGTCATTCCATTCTTGCAAAAAAATTACACTTTCCAAGGAAAACATAGTGAGGATATACACTGCTACCATATACTTACTTACCACATAACACACTTACACTTTGAAGAAAACCATTCAATGCACATAAATCAATAAACCAAACATATGTTTGATATGAATACCTCATGTCGAGATCTAATCCAAGTGTCAATTCTAGGACCTCCTCTTAAACCAATGACCTTGTTGGAGTTGCAATTAGTTTTAAATTATTTTAAATTATGAAAACATAAAATGTGTTCAAAATCTTCGAATTTTCTCAAAGTCATTTCTCTTTGCTTTGGGATGTCAATTTTTTAAAAATACAAAATACAGAAATAAATTAAAAATCAAGAAACAAAAATCTTTTTAATGACTATTTATAGCCCATGACAATCATTTTATAAAATTTTAATGACTGTTACCATCCCATGACAATCATTTTTAAAAAAATTAATGATATTCATGGGCTATCTGACATCCGCTGTACATCTAAAAAATTTAGATGAACATATAACCCTATGATGAAGAGATGAGTGTTGAGAAACTTGATCAATAGGTGTCTTAAGTGGGAGGTATATTCAATTTGAATAAATTATCTCATCATCACCAAATTTATTTTTCCAGTTTAAAGCTTATGTGTATGATGTTATATGGTATGAGAGCTATGCTCAATTTTTGGAGATTCAGGGCTATGTCATTTTCAAGACTAGACAGAAAAGGATTTCACTCAAAAATAGTAAATATCCATCATTTCATTCCCAAACACCACCAAACACTTTTAACAAGGAAAGATCACTTGAAACCTCATAAAAAAAAACACCCCCAAAGCTCTGGAAAGATGTTGGAACAGTTTTGGGCTCATTGTAATAAACTCCTGAATCTGGAAAACTCCTCTTGTAATAAGCATTAAGTAAAAGTCTTGAATCTGGAAATACCCTGCTACCTTCATTCACCAATCCAATTTCTCTGAATTTAGGTTGGAAGAAAGTCTTGTAATAAGTGGTAATCACAGGGTGGACTCACGAAGTTAGGCTGGAAGGAAGTAGGATCACAAAATGGAGTTCCTCGAAGTGGGAAGTTAGTGTGCAATTTGCTGCAAGTTCAAACATCAATTTGAACTCCTATCTTTAGCTTAAGATTTGGCTTTACAATGTGCAATGAACCTTATCATAGGTTACTTATTAAAAAAAAAGGAAAAGGGAAAAGGAATAGAGAAGGTTCCTAGACCTGAAATTCAACAATGAACAGTGATCATGGAAGATTTTACTATGGAAAACTTTCCTAAAACATAATTTCACATAACCAGATTACTACATAGTCTCATGAAATTTGTGCAAGCTTCAAAGGACTGCAGATATTCAATTATTCATTCACCATAAGCATGAACAAACAATAGAAATTTAAAGCAGTTGTTAATCTAAGTCTAGGCTAAATTTACACAACTGTATGTCATCAACAAACAACCAAAAGTATGGACCAAGAAGGCATCTACCAACCATCTCTTCTCCATGCTTGGTACATTTTGAAGCGGCTTCCACCATTTCTTTCAATCGAGCGAATGCCCTAGCAACAAAATCCATGAAGAGCGAAGATATGTCGTCTATTGCACTCTCCTCCATCTTCTTATGGAAATATTCTTTAACTTTTTTCACATCTAGTTCCTTGAAAGACATATTTTTATTAGTCATGAATTGGATATAACCTTCATTGTCTGCCTGATGTTCTTTAGCCTACTCAAGGTCAAGCTTGGCTTTATGCAACACCTTTTCCAATACTCCGTTCTGATGATGATGCTCGGTATGTTACAAGAGTGTACAATGACCTTGCTTATATAGAAAATGTGTGATGAAGCTCCAAATGCCAAAACATTAAATGACTTGTGTCATTATTAAATGACATGAGCCATCATTAAATGACCTAAGACACTAATATTTAATAAAACCTAAAAATATAAAATCTTATCTAAATGACTTGAATATTCCTAGGACCTAAGTGGACTTGACAAATAAATAAGACTCCACTAATTAACTAGTTAGGAAAATTACCTATTTACACCAACATGTATCCATGGGGTGTGGAGCACCATCTCTTTGTTAAAAGAATATAATTTTCTCAAGGATTAATGGAAAAGATGCAAACAATTTTGAAAACATGTGAAGATATTTGATATAGGAAGAGTCATAGACCAAGGAAAAGTGTTGATTACAAGCCATGACTAAATTTTACAATGAAAGAAAGATAAGAGAGTGGGTTCCAAAAAGTGACAATCAAATTAGGGAAAAAAATCCTTAAAACACAATGCACAAACAAATCTCAAGGTTTAAAAAGTTATAAATCTAACCCTAAGGAATAGGCACACAAGTGGATTGCATACATGAGACCAAATGGTTCTATTTTCCTTGCCCTATATTGCAATACTTATTGTGCCAAGATAAACTATTTGTTAAGGGATAAGGATCCCTACACATTAAGGGAGCCCTTTAAGATTACTATGAACATTAAGAGCTAATAAAGGAAAAATACATAAGATGAGTGAGATGATGATTTTTCCTCAGGAAAAATGATAGAGAAGAAAATCCCATGTGTTAAAAGATAAGCTAGATTAAGTGATGTGTGCTTTAAACTAATTAAGCTACAAGGTATATTGAATGAAAATGGTTTATCCAATGAAAGGCATAACCACAGTATGGAAGGAAAAAACCAATGGGCCAACCTCCTAGAAATACCATTCTTTACACTCGTGGAAATTCCTGAGAACATTAATATTTAGACATGTATATGTTCTAGAATGATAATGTAGGATTAGTTTGTTTCTGTGTTGTAGTTAAAGTATTCCTCAAATGATTCTTTTATCCATTTCATAGGATTTTGTGAATGTTTATTGGATATAAGAGGATGATTAAATAAATACAATTGAATTCCTTGGAATATAAGTATATAGTACTAAATCACTCCAAATTTGAACCAAGTTGGATCAACGTGAGAAAGAAATAGTAAGGATTCAACCAAATTTTGATTTTAAATTTTAAAAATTTAGGGGTCAAATCCATAGGTGTAGGATCAATCTTGTATGTATGTGATTGGTTTAGGACATGGAAGTAATATTATCTAGGTAGAGAATGAATTTGTAGATATGGGTGACAATAAAGGGGATAATAAAAGTTAGATATGCAATAATATGTGTGGACATTGATAACATGGAGCCAAGTGTAATAGAATATATAAATAGGAATGAATAACATGATGGAAAAATGATTCCAACTTTATAGAAATGTACTCCATTTGTTGATATATAATTATATTAATTAGTTCCATAAAAATAAGTCCATTTGTAACTATGTCATTAGGAATGAAGACATAAAGGATCTTCGTTAAAAATTAGAAATCCTAAGGGCATATTGCTTTGATACTAGTAAAGTTTTGGTTAGTCTATGAGACACCCACCATAATGGCTACGTAGAACTTCAGATTTTTATTTTTATTTTTAATTTTCTATGTCAATTTATTCACTATACTTGTCATAAAAAAGGCATGCATTTTGGTCTATGTTTCTTACAACTTTTAGTTGAAGTTCAAAACAACGTTCAATTGAGTGGTGCTCCCATAATGTTGACATGGAGAGAAAAATATGTGCTAGACTATAAAAATGCAACAGAAAATATTAAAAATTAAAGAATTATATGAAAATGATTCATCAAATGTTATTTTTTATTTGTTATGTAAAATATTCATATATTCTTTTAAAATAACATATTTATATTTATAATTCTACATATAAATCATGATAATATTATATAAACTGAAACCCCAATAAAAATTTCATCTAATCTACCTTAAAAAAAGACAAACCCAAAACTAAATAGTTAAAAATATACACAAGTCAATAGATAAATATATTAATAAAGAAGAGTAACTCAACAAACCTTCCATCAACTTCCTCAAATAGGAGTTATTCTTCAATTAGGTATCTTTTCTTTTTCTCATTATTGGTTATCTTGTTCCATTCTTAATGTTTCTACTTACCCCCATCTAAGCTATGTGGCAATCTCTACCTTATACCTTCTTCAATAAAAAAATGGAGAATAATATATAAAAGTGGTGGAGAGGGGGGCCTTGAAAGGTCATTCAATGCTTGCTTTTGATTAAGAATAATTAAGTGATAAGGTTTTGGTTGAAAATAATGATATTATTTCATTATCTTGACAAATGAAGTTGATAAGAGTTTACCAAACATGTTTTTTATAGAACAAAATGTAGTCCCTTGCTTGGTTTTGGGTCAAATCTATTTTTGTTTTAGAGTGCATTCTATTTTAGCATGCTTATGTAGACAACTTACACTAAATTTCATTCATGTTTGCATTTTCATTATTGTGTGGATCTAAAAACTTTCAAGAATTCGGGTATTATCATTACTCATATGTTCATTCTAATTTCTTCCTTTCATTCTTTTGTGCAGGTATGTATTATGATGTTTTGAATTTTTAGTTTTTAAGCTATTTTTTATAAAATTTTAATGACTATTACCATCCCATGATAGTCATTTTAAAAAAAATTAATGATATTCATGGGCTATCTAGCATCCACTGTACATGGGCTATTTGGCATCTGTCTGGTACAACTCTTCCTTTCGGTGTAGCACTTTGGAAAAAATAAAATATTTAATTAGTTTCCTTTTGGAAAATTAAATATTTTAATCTTTAATCCTCGTCTTTGTGAAAATTAATTCAATAATAGTCTTCTTTCGTTGGAAAAATTCACTTCACTTTTTAATTGTATGTATCTTCAGTATGCTCTTCAGGTAAAAATAATTATCCCTTTTATAATCCTCTGGTAAAAATTGATTCATTTTCCTTTTCACATAAAAATATTTTTAGGCAAAATAATTACCTAATTCAATAAAATTATCTTACCCCCCAACACAAGCACTTTAAATCTTTGGCAAAAAATCATTACTTTTCAATATTATTTCACATTTTGATACATTTCTTCCGTCCTTTATATTTCATGCCTTTATTTCATCGAGGAAACCTTAAATATATTCAACTTGATACCAATGGGTTTTTCCAATATAATCTCCCCCTAAAATTCACCTGAAGAGATTAATTATCTTGTTTTACCAATCTACCTTTCTCTCGGTAAAATAATTATCTTATACCTCCCTTGGTAAAAATGTGAAATTCAAAATGATATAATAATCATGCTTCATTGAATCTTTTATTTTCACTTTGATCATATGTATCGGTGTAACTCTAAGCATCGATGAGACTTATTTTTATCTCCACCAACATCATATCTCTCACCAATATGCTTCCATCGGCGTGACATGTATGCTCGATATGATTTCGCTCTGGTATCTTTTCTTTCACCAATGCATTTAGGGTTTTCGCTTCTTTGACGGTATTTGTTACTATTCTTTGAAACCTCTTTGCCATCGTATGAAATTATAAAGTTCAACTCTATGGTGGTTAGAATTGCAGAAGTGACCATCTTCTCATAAAATTTATTGAATTCTGCCAACAATATGGTAATTGCTTGGGACGTAGGATTTTGGGTGCCTCTCTCATTTCTTTCGATTCTTATCATGTAGAGTTTTTAACACAATAAAAGGTGCTCCTATCCTTCTTGCGCAAGGGGTGGCATTGTATACATTACCATCAAAGTATAATATGTAATTTACAAGTGCCAAATTAAAAATTTGAGGCCATTTCTTCCAATCTTGCCTTTGCATATTTCTGGGGCTAGATAGCCGCTGCCAATAATACCCAAAATAGAGGCGAATGGAGTAGGGAATATGTGAGAGATATTGGAGTGGATCGTTGTGCAGTCAAATCCTACACAGCGATCCACTCCAACATCTCTCTCAGAAACACCATAATAAATACGAGGGATAGAATTGAAATTGATGGAAAAATAATACCCAAAATAATGGTGAACAATCTGAGAGAGATGTTGGAGTGGATCATTGTGTAGGGTTGAGATTATTCACCATTATTTTGGGTATTATTTTGGCATCAATTTCAATTATATCCCTCGTATTTATTATGGTGTTATTAAAATTCACAAGTCGGGCATTCCTCCTCTAGCTTGCCATGATATCAATGTGCAATAATATTTTTATTGCACATTGATATCATGGCGAGCTGGAGATAGAGAATGAGTTATGATGCTAGAGGAGAAGGAGAAATATATATATTTGTATTTGTAGTTATGGAGAGGAAGAAATCCTCTATATTGACAATTTTAGGCTTGAATTTGGTTGAAAGAGGGAAATGTGGATAGTTGTAGCAGCTGCGGGGTGTGGGTTTTTAGCCAATTGTTGGTATAGGGCCCATAAATACAAGGATCCAATTGATGACAGGAATTTGAAACCTAGACTTAGAACAAGAAATGCTCTGAATTCTTGTCAGGGAGAGAATTATGCAAATCCTAAGAAGTTTGGGATTAATGTAGGAGCCTTTTCTTTGTTATCCTCGGAGAAAGAACAAACAAATGCTAGCTCTAAATCACAACTTATGGAAATTGAAGCTGCCCATGCCAACATCAACCCTAGTCTAGAAAATGATAAAGATCGATAAGGGAAAGGGATAAGCCAGCAAGACATTCTCCAGGAAAGTCATTTTTGAGAAAATTATGATATGCTTGCAAAAATTTATGTTGGCGAATTTGGGTTTGGGAGTAAATATGAGTCTCAGAAAAGAGGATCCTCTTTGTGTAGAGAAAGAGCAATGGTTTTAAGGGTGGAAATTAATAAGCCTATGTCTTCCCTCGAAAGTCATCTCATTGGTTATGAAATTAGCAATTGTAGTTGCATCTCCTATGGAAGTCGAAGGCAAAGGCCTCTTCTTGTTACAGATGGGAGTAAAATAGTTAACAATGGAGCAGGTATTTCTCCTCTGCTTCTTCCAATTCCCATAATAGATTATGGACTGCCTTGTCATAATGACATAAACAATGATGAGCATGGACCTATACCTTTAACTAGAATTCCTTCTCTAAGAAAATGTAGTCAAAGTTCAAGCAATGCAGGTATGAGAAAGAGAAGAAAAACATGTAGATATAATACGTCATCTAAATAATTATCAAATAAATGTCATTTTTGAATATACATCCGCCATATCATGAAGGAAAATAAAATTAATATCAAATATGGGATATTTTCTATATAGTCAGAATAGTCATAGGATTCTGACAAAAACACATTTTCCCTTTTCCCTAGAACTTAGAAGTTCACATCTAGTTTTCCTATGTTTCCTATGGCTACCGATAATAAATTTCCATTTTCAGTGCAACATTCAATTGTGTCGTGTTTGTGGGTGACACAGAAATAAACCTAAATTCCTAATTGACTATCCAAAGTACTTGAATTTAAAAAGAAATTGTAATAATTTTTGTTTTAACTGATCAATTGCCACAAAACTATGGTATCTTAACATATGTTTGAATTCAACTCACCATTTGTGTTAAAAACTGTACCTAGAATCAAACCTAGGGTTCTCAAATTAGGAAAAAGAAAATACATTGTACCTATGTGATTTAAGAGATGAAATGCAAGACATGAAGTCTTTTGTAAATTCGCAAGCATATATACTAGGAAGGTTACATCCAAGCAAAAGAATCGGCTTTGATGTATTAGACAACCGAAAATGACATGCTCCATCTTAGCTCCGCTAAGGCAATTGAACTCGTTTTGGGCCCACTAACGGGCATAGTGAATGATTTCTAGCATATTACATTCTTCTTCAACAGGCCAATGTTTAGAAACAAAAGGCCCTATTTTGGTGTGCAGTGTATGCGACATGCCTAAAAACTAGCCAGACAATTCGCAAAAAAATAAATGCAAAAAATGAACGGTAAACCACAACGGAAAATTGTTTTACGGTTGGCTGTTTCACTGCGTGAGACATGTTTCGGCTCAAAGTTTCTACAATATATAGCCTATCGGCTAAAAATAAATTTAATTTTTTTTTAGTGCCAAACACTGACAATACAAAACTGACGGTTGAATACGAATGATTGATGCATGGAGGCATGCGGCATCCATGTTCCTGTGCATTTTTGGGGCTTCCAATAATACCCACTAGCACTTTCACCTATAGGGGGTTCAAGGGAGACGTCGATAGACTAGCTACAACAAAAAATAGAAAAGAAATCCAAAGCTATAATAAGAATTATATAACTATACTTAGATTGTTCTCAGATTTGAAACTGAAAGAGTGCTTCATACTTGATCAACACAAATGGCTTTGTGTCAATGAGGTATAAAACCTTGTAGAGTAGAGAAAGCCTGTGAGACAGTTTGGGACACCAGAGGGGCTTCTATTTATCAATGGATTTTGAAGGGTAGATTCATTGATTTGAAATTTTCGAACGTAAGAAAGGCTTCATGACATACTGAAATTATGAAATCACTAAAATTTTAATACTGTGCTACTTGATTAATCAATTGACAATCTAGAGTAAGGAAATATTGTGTAATACAAAAATAAATGTAGAATAAAATATCACAAGTTTAAACTCAAATACTGGATTCATCTCAAAAAATCCCATGGTGGGGAAAAATCAGTTGGTAATGACAATTTCTCATCTACTAAATCAATAAGATTCAAAACAATAAGTACAGTGAGTGGATACAAAAATTTGTTGTTTCAATTTCTCTTGCCAAGATGCAAATTCTTTGTATAGGTGAATGATCATTTTTCTGGTTTTGTTTGTTGTTTTTGATGATGTGTGTGTGGGGATTCATTGCCATGGAATAATTAAAAGGGTGGTCGAAGATGGTGAAGAAAATAATCCTCATAATAGCATTGGCTTTAGTTGCAAGCACAATTCATCAGACATGGATAAATTTATTAGGAACTCTGCTCTGGCTTTTGAATCTCGTGATCACACATGTCCAGAGTTCGAGTTCCACTCTATCCCCATTTGGCCCAAATTCAGACAACAATTTGTCGCATAAATTGGGCTTAGATTTTTAGTTGCACCCATCTGTGAATTCCCAAAGAGCTTTGGATTTTCAATTGCACCCACCTGTGAAGTCCCAGATGGGTATGGATCTTCAGTCATGCCCACCTGTGAATTCCCAAAGGGCTCTGAATTTTCAGTTGCACCCACCTGTGAAGTCCCATATGTGTATGGATCTTTAATCATGCTCACCTGTGAATTCCCAAAGGGCTTTGGATTTTCAGTGGCACCCACCTATGAAGTCCCAAATGGGTATGGATCTTCAGTCACGCCCACCTATGAATTCACCTGATAAATCTAAAATATATAAGAATTTGTCAATTTCAGATTTGGGCAAGAGTGGCACTGACAAGATGGTTGAAGAGGCTACCTAAGAATCCATAGATATGGGATCTAGGGATAAGTTTGAGATACTGAGCATAGTAAAATCTCCTGTGGATTCCAACAAAGGAAAGGTATGAATGGTTTTAAACAAAAATCAAGAGAAAATGAATATATTGATTGTGAGTTAACATTTGTTTTCAGGTGTCATGTGAGTGAACACTCCCATGAAAGCTATCATTTTAGAATTGAAATATTAATGAAATATGTACACAGCCTACAAGAAGAGCTAAAGTTACCATGAATACTAATATTGATACTTTTTTCAATTCCATAAAAATTAAATATTTGGCTGCTCAAGCTCCTGCAAGAAAAAAACAGTGTGTATAAGGAAAATATTTGGTTGCTCTACAAATGAATTTCTATAGCAATCAAATAAATCAAATTCCACTATCAAATATATGACAAAAGTGAATTGGAGGCACCAAATCATAAATGGAAACAAAACTTTCAGTAGTATATATTTATGAGAAGCCCTTAAATGGTTACAATACTCATTAACATTGGTGTTAATCATGATTTTATAGATCATGGATGAGAATATAGTAAGGTGTCAAAATATTTAATCTTAAAGAGTTAAGTGTAATAGTGGCTAATAGATTTAAATTACTTTACATGCGAGAATTATCTATAAACTAAACCATATATATATATACATGATTTTGAGTAATGTCTTATTATTGAAATCTTTTAATATTAAGGATAGTGAATTTATCTGGATTATCAAATGTGGCAATAACACCACTTATAGGAATATAGCTATCACAATTAGTAATATAACACACTGAAGATCCCTTACCCATTTGGGACTTCACAGGTGGGTGCAATTGAAAATCCAAATCCCTTTGGGAATTCACAGATGGGTGCAACTGAAAATCTAATCCCAATTTCTGGGAAAAAATGTTGTCCAAATTTGGGCGAAATGGGGATAGAGCATAACTCAAACTTTGGACATGCATGAACATGAGATTTGAAAACTAGAGCGAAGTTTCTAATAAATTTATCCATGTCCAATGAATTGTTCTTGCAGCTAAAGCCAATGCTATTATGAGGATTATTTTCTTCACCATCTTCGACCACCCTTTTAAGTATTCCATGGCAATGAATCCCCACACACACATCATCAAAAACAGTGAACAAAACCAGAAAAAGGATCATTCACCTGTACAAAGAATTTGCATCTTGGCAAGAGAAATTGAAACAACAAATATTTGTATCCACTCACTGTACTTGTTGTTTTGAATCTTATTGATTTAGTAGATGAGAAATTATCATTACCAACTAATTTTTTCCCACCATGGGATTTTCCGAGATGAATCCAGTATTTGAGTTTAAACTTGTGATATTTTATTCTACATTTATTTTTGTATTACACAATATTTCCTTACTCTAGATTGTCAATTGATTAATCAAGTAGCACAGTATTAAAATTTTAGTGATTTCATAATTTCAGTATGTCATGAAGCCTTTTTTAACCAAAATTTCAAATCAATGAATCTGCCCTTCAAAATCCATTGATAAATAGAAGCCCCTCTAGTATCCCAAACCGTCTCATAGGCTTTCTCTACTCTTCAAGGTTTTATACCTCATTGTCACAAAGCCATTTGTGTTGATCAAGTATCAAGCACTCTTTCAGTTTCAAATCCGAGAACAATCTAAGTACTATATAATTCTTATTATAGCTTTGGATTTCTTTTCTATGTTTTTGTTGTAGCTAGTCTATCAACGTCTCCCTTGAAACCCCTATAGGTGCAAGTGCTAGTGGGTATTATAGGCATCGGCTATCTAGCCCCAGAATTGCATGGCAGTGGCTATCCAATCCCATAAATGCACTGGGACATGGATGTCGCATGCCTCCATGCATCAATTATCCGTATTCAACTGTCAATTTTGTATTGTCAGTGTTTTGCACTGAAAAAAATTTAAATTTATTTTTAGCCGATAGGCTATTTATTGTAGAAACTTTGAGCCGAAACCTATCTCGCAGCATGAAACAACCAACCGTAAAACAATTTCCGTTGTGGTTTACCATTCATTTTTTGCATTTAATTTTTCATGAATTGTCTGGCTAGTATTTAGGCATGTAGCATACACTACACACCAAAATAGGCCCTTCCGTTTCTAAACACAGGAATGTCAAAGAAGAATGCAGTATGCTGGAAATAATTCACTATGCCTGTTAGTGGGCCCAAAACGGATTCGATTGCCTTGGTGGAGCTGAGATGGAGCATGTCATTTTCGGTTGTCTAATACATCAAAGCTGATTTTTTTTCCTAGATGTAACCTTCCTAGTATATATGCTTGTGAATTTATAAAAGACTTCATGTCTCGCATTTCATCTCCTAAATCACAGAGGTACAATGTATTTTCTTTTTCCTAATTTGAGAACCCTAGGTTTGATTCTAGGTACAATTTTTAACACAAATGGTGAGTTGAATTCAAACATATGTTAAGATACCATAGCAATTGATTAGTTAAAACAAAAAATATTACAATTTCTTTTTAAATTCAAGTTCTTTTGATAGTCAATTAGGCATTTAGGTTTATTTTTGTGTAACCCACAAACACGACATAGTCGAATGTTGTGCCGACAACAAAAAATTATTATTGGTAACCATAGGAAACATAGGAAAAGTGGATGTGAACTTCTAAGTTCTAGGGAAAAGGGAAAACGTGTTTTTGTCAGAATCCTATGACTGTTCTGACTATATAGAAAAAATATCCCATATTTGATATTAATTTGATTTTCCTTCGTGCTATGACTGATGTATATTCAAAAAAGACATTTATTTGATAATTATTTAAATGACGTATTTTATCTACATGTTTTTCTTCTCTTTGTCATACCTACATTTCTTGAAATTTGATTGCATTTTCTTAGAGAAGGAAGTCCATTTAAAGGTACAACTCTAGGCTCATCACTGTTTATGTCATTATGACAAGGAAATCGATAATCCGTTATGGGAATTGGAAGCAACAAAGGAGAAATCCCTGCTCCCCTGTTAACTATTTTACTCCGATCTGTAACAAGAAGAGGCCTTTGCCTTCACCTTCCATAGGAGATGCAACTACAATCGCTAATTTCATATCCAATGAGACAACTTTCGAGGGAAGACATAGGCTTATTAATCGCGGCCCTTAAAACCCTTGCTCTTTCTCTACACACAGAGGATCCTCTTTTCTGAGACTCATATTTATTCCCAAACCCAAATTCACCAACATAAATGTTTACAAGCATATCATAATCAAGTCTCCAAAATGACTTTCCTGGAGAATGTCTTGCTAGCTTTTCCCTTTCCCTGATCGATCTTTATCATTTTTCCAGACTAGGGTTGATGTTGGCATGGGCAACTTCAATTTCCATAAGTTGTTATTTAGAGCTAGCATTTGTTTGTTCTTTCTCTAAGGATAACGAAGAAAAGGATCCTCCATTAATCCCAAACTTCTTAGGATTTGCATAATTCTCTACCTGACAAGAATTTAGAGCATTTCTTGTTCTAATTCTAGGTCTCAAATTCCCGTCATCGATTGGATCCTTGTTTTTATGGGCCCTGTACCAACAATTGGCTAAAAACCCACACCCCACAGCCGCTACAACTATCCACATTTCCCTCTTTCAACCAAATTCAAGCCTAAAATTTCCAATACAGAGGATTTCCTCCTCTCCATAACCACAAATATAAATATATATATTTCTCCTTCTCCTCTAGCGTCATAACTCACTCTTTGTCTCCAGCTCGCCATGATATCAATGTGCAATAAAAATACTATTGCACATTGATATCATGGTGAGCTGGAGGAGGAATGCCTGATTTGTGAATTTTAATAACACCATAATAAATATGAGGGATAGAATCGAAATTGATGCCAAAATAATACCCAAAATAATGGTGAATAATCTCAATCCTGCACAACGATCCACTCCAACATCTCTCTCAGATTATATGCCATTATTTTGGGTATTATTTTGGCATCAATTTTGATTCTATCCCTCATATTAATTTTTTAAGAAATGACTGTCATGGGATGGTAATAGTCATTAAAATTTTATAAAAAATAGCTTAAAAGCTATAAATTCAAAACATCATACTACATACCTGCACAAAAGAATGAAAGGAAGAAATTAGAATGAACATATGAGTAATGATAATACCTGAATTTTTGAAAGTTTGCAAACCCACACAATAATGAAAATCCATGTTTGCATGTTTTTCTTCTCTTTGTCATACCTACATTGCTTGAACTTTGACTACATTTTCTTAGAGAAGGAAGTCCAATTAAAGGTACAGCTCCAGGCTCATCGCTATTTATGTCATTATGAAAAGGTAGTCCATAATCTATTATGTGAATTGGAAGCAACAGAGGAGAAATCCCTACTCCCCTGTTAACTATTTTACTCCCATTTGTAACAAGAAGAGGCCTTTGCATTCGCCTTCCACAGGAGACACAACTACAATCGCTAATTTCATAACCAATGAGACAGGTTTCGAGGAGAGACATAGGCTTATTAATCGTAGCCCTTAAAACCCTTGCTTTTTCTCTGCATGCAAAGGATCCTCTTTTCTGAGACTCATTTTTACTCCCAAACCCAAATTCGCCAACATAAATTTTTGCAAGCATATCAAAATTTTCTCCAAAATGACTTTCCTAGAGAATGTCCTGTTGGTTTATCCTTTTCCTTGATCGATCTTTATCATTTGCCAGACCAGGGTTGATGTTGGTGTGGGCAGCTTAATTTTCCATAAGTGGGTAAGTGCACCAAGATGGTTCCCAAAAAAGGGGCTTAAGTGGCCACTTTTTTCTGAAATCAGGAAATACTGACCTTCGACGTGAAATTGAGGATAGCTACACTCAAAATTTTTAGATGGAACAAAAACAAGGACCATAGTGCTCCGAGTCTACTTTCTAAACTACTAATTTATTTTGAAAATGGTTGAGATTAAGGGGTTCAAAAGAGGGACACACACAAATTGTTGTTGTTTCTGTCAGAAAAACATAACATAGCAACTCATGTGTGACTCGAGCACGATGGACTTTTTGTAGTATTTTTAAAATACTCTAGTCGGGTTAGATAACAGATGTAGTAAGGACTGGATATTTTTTGATAATTTTTAATGAATATTTGATTTTTTATTAATTTTCTAAGTGGGCACTTCCTAAAAAGCAAAATTTTGGCCGTGCTCCTAAATTTTTTTGAAACTAAAATATTTTTTTTTAATTTATTTTTTAAAATTGTAGAATGGAGTCTAGTTTCTAAAAAAATATAATTTATTTCAAATTCTCGGCTGAACGGTTAATTTGATGAAAAAATACCAAACACGCTTTTGAAGAAAATGGATATACAAACAAAAGAAATTATGGATGAAAGGCTTAACATTGTTAGAAAGTGAAAAAATTACATCGTTGGAAAGCTAATAAAGAACCTAACATTACCCATGTGTTGATTTTCTTGATATTGAACCATATGCAATCTTGATGGTGAGCACGAACCCGATTATGTGAAAATTTGTTGAATTTGGAAAAAACACGTCTCTGGTCTTTGGGAATGCCCTCCAAGCCTTTGGGTTGGTATTCCAAGGCAAAAACCAAAGAAAATTTTCAAAGAAAACAATAACGCGAATGCGTTATAACGTGAACGCGTTATAACACGAACGTGTTATTTGTTAGTTTGGCCACAAAAGTGCAACCATTTCGGTGCACTTACCCAAGTTGTGATTTAGAGCTAGCATTTGTTTGTTCTTTCTCCGAGGATAATGAAGAAAAGGCTCCTCCATTAATCCCAAAATTCTTAGGATTTGTATAATTCTCTACCTAACAAGAATTCAGAGCATTTCTTGTTCTAAGTCTAGGTCTCAAATTCCCATCATCAATTGGATCCTTGTTTTTATGGGCCTTGTACCAACAATTGGCTGAAAACCCACACCTCGTAGCTGCTACAACTATCCACATTTCCCTCTTTCAACCAAATTCAAGCCTAAAATTTCCTGTACAGAGGATTTCTTCCTCTCCATAACCACAAATAAAAATATATATATTTCTCCTCCTTTGGAGTCATAAATCACTCTCTATCTCCAGCTCGCCATGATATCAATGTGCAATAAAAATATTATAATATTTTTATTGCACATTGATGTCATGGTGAGTTGGACGATGAATGCCCGACTTGTGAATTTTAATAACACCATAATAAATACGAGGGATAGAATCAAAATTGATGCCAAAATAATACCCAAAATAATGGCGAATAATCTAAGAGAGATGTTGGAGTGGATTGATGTGCAGGATTTGACTGTGTCAAATCTTGCACAATGATCCACTTCAATATCTCTCTCAAACTCCCTACTCCATTCACCTCTCTTTTGGGTATTATTGGCAATGGTTATCTAGCCCCAGAAATGCACCGGGACATGGATGTGACATGCCTCCATGCATCAATCATCTGTATTCAACCGTCAGTTTCGTATTGTCAGTGTTTGGCACTTAAAAAAATTTAAATTTATTTATTTTATCTACATCCCCTATTTTCATTTAAATTCGTCTTATATATGTTATTCATTAATATTTAGTTTTAATTTAATTTATATTTTAAAAATAAATTCTTTAACATATATATTTTTTTCCCTTGCATCTAGTAATATATTTAATATATATATGTTAATTTTTATTTTAGTAATATTTAATTTTAATTTAATTTATTAAATTTGTCTAAAAGAACTTAATATTTCATTTAATTCAAATTTTTCTTTAAATATGTTATATTTTGTTTATATATTAGATTGTTTTATATTATTTATAATTATTAATGTTATATAGATATTAATATATTGTATTATTATATATAATATATATAAATATCCGAATATATATATAGATACAATTTCTATTTTTTAAATATAATCAATAAAATGTTTGTTTAATTTATTTAGAATAAAATTTTAAATTTTCAATGTTTAATTTTGAAGATTTACCTAAAGTTGTTTATATTAAAGATTTACAATTTTATTAAAAGAAAAAAAATAGTATATCCAAAAAAATTATATTCAATTTATATTAAAAAGTTTAAAATTTGAATATCATAGTTGTTTCATAATCAAATTTAAAAATTATAAATAAAAAATTATTTTTATCAAAATTTATAGTATTAATTTATATTAAAGATATCAAAACTTTAATATTTAAATTAAATTTAATAGAAACATTTTTTTTGAAATAAAATTTATAGTATTAATTTACATTAAAGATATCAAAAAATTTAATATTTAAATTAAATTTAATAGAAATATTTTTTATACTAAATATTTATATGTATTTTACATTAAAATAAAATTTTAAATTTTTATTAAATTTCATGAATATTTTATATATTTTTATAATTTTATAATTATAATTAAATATTAAAATTTTACATAAAAAATAAAATAAATATAATATATATATTTAATAAAAAATAAATTAAAATATAATCTTATCTTTTTAAATAAATGTTAAATCTATACTTTTGGTGCACTCCTTGCATATAACATATTTTTGGCATGCATTGATATACTAAAACCCAATTACAATATGTTTTAACATGCAACTAAGAAAATAGGAAATATATATTGTATTATATTAAATTATTGTTATATATTATAATAGATCAATATATATTATTTATAATCATACAATATATTAATATCTATATAAGATTAATAATAAATAATATAAAACAATATAATATAAATAAAAATATAACATATATAAAGACAAATTAAATTAAATGTAATATTAAGTTCTTTTAAATAAATTTAATAAATTAAATATTATTAAATTAAAAATTAAAAATTAACATATATAATATTTTTTAAAATATATTTACTAGATGCAAGTAAAAAAATTATATATGTTAAAGAATTTATTTTTAACATATAAATTAAATTAAAACTAAATATTACTGACTAACATATATAAAGACAAATTTAAATTAAAGTAGGGGATGCAGATAAAATAAATAAATTTAAATTGTTTTCAGTGCGGATCTGAAATGGAGTAGCGGAGAGGAGCGGATGGGAAAGCCAAATTTAGATCTGGCGATGGCATTGATGATGAAATTGATCTAGATGATGATGGAGAAGTGAATGAATTTGTTGGTCCGTTGAGGCTTCCTCTGTCCTTTTCAGACCCGTGGCTCTGTTTCTTGGGCTCGTCAGAGGTTTGTTGTGTTGCGGATGTTTTATGTGTTCTCTCTGGTGGTTTCCCCTGTATTATCTTGTGCAGCTATTGGGGGGAGCTTTGTATTATTTTCTTCTTCGACTTGCATTCCTGTTGGTTAGGTTTGGATTGTTGAAGATTTCTTTAGAGGTGGTTGTGTTTAGGTTGCTATCGATGTTGGCCTCATGCAGCTCTGTTGGTGTGGTTGGTTATCTAGTGTGGGTGGTGACGTCATTGATGGGAATAGGGATGGTGTGCAATGGCTTGTTTTCTAATGGGCTTTCTCCCAGGGTGACATCTACTTCTTTTGTAGCTACTATGGGTGTTGCTTTCTATGTGGGCCCTTGTTCTTGTAAGACTGTTGTTGCTTTTGGTAGTGTTTTCCCTTGTGGCTCTTTGTTGGAAAGGGGCTTGTCTTTGAGGTGTGGCTCTTTGAGCCTTCGAGTGTGATACTGGAGGTTCTGTCAGGTGATTTTGCTAAAAAAATTTCTAAGGAGTTCAATGGCCTCTCTTTAGACTTCGTTGGGCGTGCAAGGTTGGATGCGGTTTTGTGTTGTTGTGCCCTATCTTCTCTCTTTTTGTCTGCAAATTTTCCTGGTCATCTCAGGCCTTTTGGGAATTTTTTTGATTTTGTGATGGGGATTCCTTTTTTTGGAGATTTGGTTGTTGGGCTAGCCCTGGTGGAGTGGTCTGTGGATAGTTTATGGCTTGTTTTAGACCATGTTTGGTTGGCAGAGTTGCAGGTTGTTCTTTATGTTCTGGCCGACTCTCTGCTCTCTGCCTGATTGTTGTCCTTGCCTTATCCTTCTTTTTTTTGGTCCCTCTATTGTGTTGGTTGTGGAGATGGAGGGTCTTGCCAATGGGTTGTTTGAGGAGTTGCATGGCTTTATCTTAGACCTTGGCTGGTATGTCAGTTTGGAAGTGGTTTTTCATTGTTGTGTCTCTGCTTCTCTTTCTCTGTTAGCTAGCTTTTTGGGCTCTTCTTCCTCTATGAGGGTGTGTTCATGGTTTTGGGCTGTGGTTGTTGGTCTGCCTCTAAAAGATCTATTGGGGGGAAGTTCTTGGCATGTTTTGGACCCTTACCGACGTGTAGGGTTGGAGGTTATTTTTCATTGTCTTTCCAAATTTTTGCTCTTGATGTTTGGAGGTTTTCCTTGTCATTCCCTTCATCCTTTTGGACCCTTGGTTTGTTTGTTGGATTTGGTTCTTGTTTTGAGCTCCTTTGGATTTTTTTTGTTCCGATTTCTTGGGTGGTTGTTGGGGTTGTGGTTCAGTGAGCTTGTTTTATCTTGGGTTTCTTTGGTCCTTATTCTTCAGATCCAGATTGGGATTGTTCTTCTTGTGCAAGAGTGTTTTATGTTCTCTTTGTTCCAGTTTTCCTCTTGGCCAAAGGAGGTTTTGGTGCTCTCTACTATGGATGTGGCTACTTCCTATTAGTCTCTTCAGCTATTGGTTTCTTTGGAGGTGGAGACTGCTTCTTTATAGGTAAAGCCCTTTTCTATTGAGGTGAAGAGGTGGGCTATGGATTAGTTGGGATGGTCTATTTTCTATGGTTTTGGGCTTCACTTATTCCTCTCCTATAGAGGGTAGCCCCTGCCTATTGAGGTGGAGGCTGAGTTGGTGTTGTTGGTTAGCTGGTTTGAGGACTGTGTTGTGCATCACTTGTGGTCCTTTGTGTTTCCTAACTCTCCTATTGAGGTGGGGAGTTTGGTTTCGTTGGAAGGTGTTGATAACTATTTTTTTGTTGTCTAGTTGGTTTTAGATGAAGGTTTCTTGGATGTCTTTGGTGTCTGAATGGTTTTTGTTGATGGTTACCTGGTTGTTTTTTTGTGGCTAGTTTGTTCTAGCAAGAGGTATGTTGCATTTTGGATGTTTCAAACCGAGGGTTAACTAACCATATCAGGTGGTTTTGGGTTTCAAATTACTTTGTAGTTCTTGGTTGCTTCAGGTTTAAGGTGCTTGTCAAAACCTTTCATTTTGAGTAGATCTGAGAAGTCATGTTGTTTCTCTTTTGAGATCTCTTGTTGGCTTGTTGCTAGTTATCTCTGTTGATTCATTGTACAGCCTGATCTTCTTTGTGTGGGTTTCGTGTCCCTGTCAAAACCTACCTATTAATGGTTTCGTGTCCATTCAAAACCTAGTGTAGATGGTTTCAGGTCCATTCAAAACCTACTTTTCCCTTAATCAGGACAATACGTTACTAGCAGTTGAATACATATGGTTGATGCATGGAGGCATGCAACATCCATGCCCCGATTAATCTCATCATAATTTCCCAGATTTCATTTAATTTTGGTTACCATGTTCAACTTAAAATTAAATTTATTTTATATTTTTCAATATTTTATCTTTCTTGGACTTATTTTTTGGTCCTTGTTACCCCCTAAATTTTTTCTTTTTAAGTCCAAGTCTACATACCATTCCTTCACTTTCCTCTTTATGTTGATGGATCACTAAGTGTGATTTAAAATGTTGATGCAAAAAACATACACAGTGAACTAGAAGCAATCTTATTTAACATGGACTACAAAATATTAATACCAACTAAATCTATATATATATATATATATATATATTTGATACGTAAAGACAATAATATATATTATCTATATAATATTATATAAATATTTTATTGTATTATTATATAATCTATAATTTATATAACATAATATAAATATTGGTCGAGGGCCTAACTCTAACCCTTAGAAGATGGATCAATTAGAGGATAACAAATTAAGGGATGAAATCCAATTGCATTATTCAAGTTGAAGGTCGACCATTCTTACCCCCACCCAACCTCCACCAATATCCAGATGGGAGTGAATTATGGTTTCTAGAAATCACTCGACTACTATATGGAACTTAAATATATTATATTATAATATAGTATACAAATATATCATTGTCTTATTATATAACAATATGATTTTTATTACAAGTGTCACATAGTGGCCAGTACTTGCCTATAATAGTATTTATTAGCTAGTTGGTAGTGCTTATGGCTTATGAAGGATAGATAATAGTTTGTGATGGCAATGATTTAGAGGAGTGGTAGTATAATTTGAGATTAATATTTTTTTGCAAATGAACATTATAGTTGTTATGATTGGCATTGATCCAAAGTTTGACTGATAGTAGCCACAATTGTGAGTAACATAAGTCAATGTAAGTAATACATTTAGCTTGTAAAAATATGTTTATTTTAAATAATTTGCGATTAACATAAATCAAGCAATTAAATTATGGAGGTTATTTTCAAATATTTTATTTATCTTATTTAAAAAAAAAAGAATTATTTCTGATATGGAAAAGTAGGTTTTGAAGGGACCCCAAAACCCTTTACAATGATATAGTGTTGCTAAATAGAAAGAACAAGAAGCACCAACAACCCAAAAAAGCCAAAAAAAATTGTCAAAAGATACAACTAAAAAAATCGATAGCAAAACCAACAACCAAATGTTAGCACATAAAGCCGATCAAACACAAGCTAAAACATATTGTCTAAAACCTTAGTAGACTCCATATTACTAGACATGACATTTTTGTACATCTCCACCACTTACTCGAGGTCCTGGATGGAAATGGACGCCCTCTTTTTGGTCTTGCTCCTCGTACGCAGACACAGGCCCTCATCCACACTCTTCTCCATCTGGTTCATATGACTAATCTGAACAATCGTCTCCTCATTGTCACCAAGGTCTAGTTTCTTACCAGTCCAATTGAGGGCTTTCTCATTCAACAAAGAGAAGCCTTACACACTAGAATTTAGGGACTGGTTACTAATTCTTACTACAAATTGTAGGTCATTGCAAATATTATTCACTCTGTCCTCCATCAAAACAAACCGCTCCTCATGAACCCTGCAGACAACATCTTCCAAAGTTTTCATCCTCTCCTCATGGTCCCTGCCAAGCTTTTTAGCATCCACAACCACCTTATCGAGAACCACATTCATATTTTTGAACTTGCCTTTCACTGACCATTCTTTTTTTTATAGTTCACTAGTGCCACAAAAACATCCTACCAATCATTCAACTTAGGTTTAAGGTCCTTGACCTTCGAAAAGGGGCATTTAACAAGAGAGGATATTTTTGGTGCCATCCTTCACCATTCTGTAAAAAAAATCATATCAATCTCATCCCAATTCACAGGAATGACTATAAGTAAAGGATAATTCATAGGGTGAACCTTCCAATCCACACCTTTTCCCTCCAAATCCTCCTCAGTAGGAGAGTCCTCCACCTCAACAACTTCAACCTCCAACCATTTTTTCTTAAAAATAACGGTCAAATTTGCCAGCATCTCCAAAATCCCTTTTTGGTCTTCAACCTGCTCAACCTACTCAAAGGATTTGATGTGATGGATTGATTGGTGTGAGGTGGATTGATTTGGATGGATTGATTGGTGTTAGGTAAAGGGGGAAGCCCTAAACCAAGGAATGATGTTGATATGGATAATGGTGGTGGAATTGGTGGTAGTATTGATGAGATTGGTGTGAAATTCTCCAGAACAGATGATCATGAAGCCCTAAAAAGCCCACCTGGTTTGAATAAGCTTGCTTGTACCAATGGTCGGGACACTTGTGTGTCAAGAGCATATAATGGAGTTGCACAGAAAGATGTGACAGTGGTGTCATGGAAACTTAATGGGTCATATTGATGGAGTGGATTTTTAGGTACGGTGTACGATGTTCCCATGACGATGTTAGCTTCCAAATTTTGGGTATAAACAAGGGGATGTTTTTGAAGGGAATTAAATAAGCCACTCCCCTTGTTGACAATGGACTCTGTGGTGGAGATGGATGTTGTGGATTGCAAAATGGGTTGTGGAATGCTTTGAGTGAATGTATTAGTTGATACAAGAGGCCTATCCATCATAGTGTTTATGTTGAAGTCCAAAGGTAGTTTTCCCCCTTCTTTTGCTAATTCAAGCATATATTGGGAGGGATTCAATTTGATCATGGCTCTAACGAGTCTTTGATTCTTGGGATCTTGGAGCATGTCAGTG